>JAAAKG020199258.1:0-23742 GCA_010014905.2 Druon quercuslanigerum | reverse complement strand
ATATATTAATTAATTTTATACCAAGATAGACGACTTTCCAACCAAATATTTTTCAAAAACTAATTAGATTAATTTTTTATTTAATTAATTAATTCTTTCACAAAGAGATATAATACAGTTGATTTTTAAACTAAAAATTTAGGTTTTTTAACAAGAATAATTAATTTTTAATAAAGTAGTTCAAACTTTAAAAAATAATTGAATTTCCATTCAAAAAGATTAATTTATACCAAAACAAAGAAATTTTTAACAAAGCACTTGCATTTTTAACAAAATTTGAATTTTGTGACAAGAAGATTTTTTACCCAGAAAGAAGAATTTACAACCTTGCAGGTAAATTAGAAGAAAAGAACACTTTTGAACTAAAAATGAAATAGTTAAATTTTTATTACGAAAAAAAAATTTTAATTCAGAAAAGCAAATTTTCTACAAAACATTTTAATTTTGTAGCTAAGAAGTTTAATTTTCTATAAACTTGTTGAATTGTAAAGCTGAAATGAAAAATTTTCAACCAAAAAAAAAGCGAAATTTCCACAAAATACTTGAATTTTTCTTCAAATAGTTCAATTTTTTGACCAATTCGTTGAATTCTTAAGCCAAAAAGGCAAATTTGCTTTATAGCAATTGAGTTTTCAACCAAAAAATATAAATTTGCAGGAAAAAAATTGATTCTTAACTAAAATTATGGATCTTAAATAAAAAAAATTTAAATAGAGCAGTTTAAATTTCAATTAAATGGTTAAATTTTTAATCAAGAAGATTAATTTTCTGGAAATAAAACCAAGAATAAAAAATAAAACCAAGTGGACATTAAATAGGATTTTGAAGTTAATTTTAATCTAATTTAAAATTCTTATATTTTAATTAATTTTATGCCAAGATAGACGATTTTTTAACAATATACTTTTTTTTACAAAATACTTTAATTTTTAATTAATTAACTAATTAATTAATTCTTTTACGAAGAGATATAATACAGTTCATTTTTAAACTAAAAATTATAGGTTTTCAATGAAAATAATTCATTTCTAATAAAGTAGTTCAAGTTTTTAAAAAGTATTTGAATTTCCATCCAAAAAAATTAATTTTCCACCAAAACGGAGGAATTTCCAACAAAACACGTGCATTTTTAACAAAAACTTGAATTTTGTAACAAGAAGATTTTTACCCAGAAAGAAGAATTTTCAACCTTGCAGTTAAATTAGAATAAAGGAACACTTTTGAACCAAAAAAGGAGTAGTTAAATTTTTATTGAGAAAGAAGTAGATTTTTTTTCGTAAAACAATTGAATCTTCTACCAAATAGTTGAATTTTTAATTAAAAAACTTAAATATCTTTGATATAATTGATAAAAACCTTAATGTATTTTAGCTGTGTGTGTTTTGGGGGGGGGGGGGCTAAAAGACCTTACGCAATTTAAGCACAACCCAAATTTTCAAATGGCTCCAATTTTTTATGAACGCGAGAATTATAAATAAATAATATAAATTCAGTGTCCAATCATCAAATTGGTGAAAACTCCTGTAAAAAAACAAGAATCCAACGACCTAAATTTGGACCACACCAAACAATGAAACAAAATTTTTTTTTCCAATTGCAATCTGAACAAAATTCTTGTTAAAAACAAAAACTTCAGACAAAAATAAAAAAGAGGAAAGAAAAATGAGAAGGCAATCAACCACACCCCCTTCCTTCCCTTATTCTTTCTTCCGTCTTTTTTTTAGTTTTATCAAATCACAAAAAAAAAAATACATTGGAAATGAGAAAAAATAAAATAAATAAAATGAAATTACTAACGTTTCGGCACTCTCTTTTTTATTTTTGTCTCAATTTTTTGTTTTTAACAGGAATTTTTTGCAGATTGTAATTGGAAAACAAATTTTTTGTTTAATTGTTCGGTGTGGTCCAAATTTAGGTCGTTTGATTCATGTTTTTTACAGGAGTTTTCATCAGTAGAATTTATCGTCTTATTATCTTTAATTAAAAAAATGATATTAAATAATAGGGGAGAAGCTCTCCCATCCACTTTCACATACATTTGTTTGAAGAAAATTCACAGTCACTCCCTCCGAAAAATTGTCTGTATCCGCCTTTAATATATGTACATAGATATAAATTATACACTGCGTAAAAGTCGTTTGTAGTTTATACGCACCAACCTACCAACCTACCTAGACTCGCGACCGGGCCGAGACTCAATTATCAAAACATGAATGCAAAATTATGGAAATGTATTTGCGCGATGCGATGCGTCTCAGTCGCATCTCACCCTTCTTAGACCGCAACGAGAATTTCCACCGCAACAGAGTTTACCAGTGGGTATCGAAGCATTTTCATGGAACCGCGGCGAAAGATTTAATTTCGCATTTTTCTCGAATTAAAATAGGAGATTAATCACTCCTTTCAGAATAATTAGTTTTTTCGCGAATGCCCAAGCGAATATTCTTCGCAGAAAACTTGTATGCAACTCATAAATAAATTCAGTCCTTCTTTTATATTTTATGAAGTACTTTTTTTTCACAACTATCAACGAGAGTAAAGTAGGAATTAATAAATACACGAGACTCTCGATTTAGTGATTCGCGGTTTAGTAATTCCTAGAACTGCTAGAACACCCAGTTGCTCAGCGCGCAGGGCGAGAGACGGTTGCGACTCTTGAATACAAAACAGAAGCAGCTTACCGAAAAGGCGCAGTGCGCGGGTACTCACATGCGTAAATTGCGCAATATTATGCATGCCAATTGGAAACGGGTTTTGATACCGAGTCTTGGGTGCACCTCACTATTTTAAAGCGATTATATTTAACTTGTTGAAATAGCCAGAAGTGTATCACTAACAATCAATGAGGTTTTACTGGTTCAATGAGTGGACTTTCATCAAATTTTGATCTAAAGGTGGACCATTATGCAATGCTTTGATACAATGTGGAGACAACATTTTTCAATCTTGGGATTCAGTATGCCAATGAATATTTTTTTTTTTTTTCGCCTAAGAGAAAAAGGAGATTAAAATAAGTTTAAACAATAGACGTGAATTTAATCTCCGATATGTCCACTTTTTTAAAAATTATAATTACGTGGTACTCTTTTTATGAGCCTGACATTTCTCATAGAGGATTTATTAATAACTTTTAAAAAAATTATTTTAATTTATTTTAAAAAAATTATACATCAGGATCTTCCACCTACCCTAAAAATATATTGCAAATTTAAATCAGTCAAACGTTGACTGATTAAATTAAGCAAACATCGTTTGACTGAAGTATCAGTCATTTCGACTAAAAAAACAGTCTTTTAACAGATGAATCAGTCAATATTACTGTTTGAAACAGTTACTAAAAGTTACTAATTTCAGTCATAGAAATTACTAATTTGTGTGCTGTTATAAAAAAAGTAAATTATTTTTGAATTAAATTTCTTAATTAATATCCTACACTTTACTTAATAATTATAACTAAATAATAAATTACTGATTATCATATTGAAAGTTATGGATTAGATAAGTCAAAATTATAAACTTAATTTAAATTGAAAGTTACTGGTATAGATCTTTATTGGTAGAAAAGGAACCTTTTTAATTCAGAATCCACCTTTTTGATTGAATTCAACAGTTCTTGATATGAAATTAAATCATTTTTTTAGCCAAATGTTAAAATACTAAATTTTTTTTTAGAATTAATTTTTTTTGAAGCTAGACTACTTTGTTCAAAATTAATCTCTTTTAGTTCAAAATTCTACTATTTGCATTTGAAGATTTAACTACTTTGTTAAAAATTGATTTTTTACTGAAATTTGTTTTATTTTTTTTATTTGAAAATAAATTTGCTTAACGAAAAATTAGAGACCTAATTGATTTTGATTTAAAATTCAACTAATTGGTTGAAACTTGAACGACTTTGTTAAAAAAAAAATTTTTATTAATGATTCATAATTTTAATTCCAAATTCATCTCTTTGTTAAACTTTTACAGTTTTGCCAATTTTTTTGTTGAAAATTAATATTTTTGGGTTGCAAATTCAACTTTTTGGTTAAAAATTCATGAATTTTGTTGAAAATTGGTCTTTTCTGGATGAAAATTAATCTTCTTAGAAAAAAATTCATTTTATTTAATTAAAAAGATTAATTTTTTACCAAAACGGAGGAATTTTCAACAAAACACATGTATTAAAAAAAAAACTTGACTTTTGTAACAAGAAGACTTTTTACACAGAAAGAAGAATTTTCAACCTTGCAGTTAAAGTAGAAAAAAAAACACTTTTCAACCAAAAATGGAGTAGTTACATTTTTATTACGGAAAAAATTTTAATTTTAAAATGGAAAATAATTGATTTATAATTTTAGTTGAAAATTTATCTCTTTGTTAAACTTTTACAGCCTTTTCAATGTTTTTGTTAAAAATTAATATTTTTGGGTTTCAAATTCAACTTTTTGGTTGAAAAGTTATGTATTTTGTTGAAAATTGGTCTTTTCTGGATGAAAATTAATCTTCTTAGAAAAAATTCATTTTATTTAATTGAAAAAATTGGTCCAGTTTTTTAAAAGTTGAACTGCTTTATTTACAATATATTGCTTTTGCTTTAGTTAATGATTCATTTCCCACCTCTTAGGTCGAAAATTTAATTTTTTTGCAACACATTTATTTTTTTTTGTTTTTGAAAATTAATATATTTTCGTTTCAAATTCGACTATTGTGTTTAAAATTCCTGTATTCTTTGAAAATTCGTCTTTTATGTTAAAAAATTAATCTTCTAAGAAAAAATTCATTTGAAATTTATTTGTTATTGTTGATAATTTAATTACTTTATTGAAATTATAATTGCTTTGTTTAAAATGCAATGTATTGATTAATGTTTCATAATTTTTTTGTAAATTCGTCTTTTAAGTTAAAAATAAATCATCTGGATTAAAAACTCATCTTTTAAGTTGAAAATTCAACTATTTTTTCCAAAATGTATTTTTTTTAAAATTAATATCTTTTTGTTCCAATTCCAAAATTTGGGTTGAAAATTTCTGTATTTTTGGAAAATTCGTCTTTTCTGGAAGAAAATTAATTTTTTTTGAGAAAAGTTCATAATTTTGCTGAAAATTCGTCCCTCTGGTATAAAATTTATCATCTTGGTTAAAATTCATCCATATTTGGTCAAAATTAAAATTGGTTTTGTTAATTAAAAAATCGACTATTCCATTTTTATTTGGAAATGGGCCTATTTTACTGAGATACTGACCAGATTGGATCATTTAAAATGACTAATCGTTCTGTGGTTCGATTCCCAGTGGAGCGAATTGAGAAAATCTTTTTTCAGAAAAAATTAATTTAAAAATTAATTTTTCATCTGTTCAGAAATTACGTTAATTACGATATTTTGTATTCATATCTATTGTATTTATATCTACACTGATCTATGGTAACTGCCTCTGATGATAAAACAGATTCCTTTAAATTAGTCGTATCATAAATGTAACATCTGGCTTGAGATGACGTATATTTCTGAAAAAGGATTTTTCTTATTGGAAAAGTACACGATCGACAATTGGAAGTTCTGTGGTTCGATTCCCAATGGAGCGAAGTGAGCAGATCTTTTTTTCAGAAAAATTTAATTTAAAATGTTAAAAAATTATTATCCATCTAGTCAGAAATCAACGTAATTATTTTCTGTTATTTAACCAGTTAATCTTATCGATAGTTTTGATTTCCATTTTCACAGATTGTGGAATGACCTTCATACTGATGAATGGTAACTACCTCTGATGATAACACAGATTCCTTAAATAACTTCTAACTGATTCTAATTCAGAGTGTATACATTAGTTTAATCAATTCGCCTGAAATGAAGGAGTGTTTTTATGGTTTCTTAACCCCGGGTAGAAACCCTTATAATTTCTCCAGATTCCTAACTCCTACCTGCTCACAGCTTACAAGGAGAGGGGAAGTAGGGGAAGTGAGAGGGTGAGTGAGGGATTTAAAGGGAGGAAAGCAGGAGAAAAGAAGAAGACGTAAGGTAAAATAAGGAGAAATGGAGGAACAGAAAGTAACATAAGTGAGGAAAAATAAAGGTAGGAGGAGTAGGAGAAGTGGTGAAAAATGAGGAAAGGGTAAGTAGAACAAATGAGGGGAACGTAACTAGCGACAGTAAAAGGAAACAAAAGGGGTAGAGTAAATAAGAAGAAATTTGGTGGAAGTGAAGAAAAAGGGAATTAGATGAGGAAGACTTTGGAGAAAGGAGGGGAAGCTAAGGTTCAATTATGGGGAGGGGAAGTAGGGGATCTTAGGGTTAGTAAAGGAGGGAAGGTTGAAATGGCTTATTAGGGTCATTTATAAAACATTGAAATTGAAATCAATACCAATTTCTTCTGCTACACCTTTTATTTAAACCTTTTCTTTTTCCGTTAAATCACTTCTAACTAATTCTAATTTACAGTGTACAAATTAGGTCAATCAATTCGCTTGAAATTAAGGAGTGTTTTTATGGTTTTTTAGCTCCAGGTAGAAACCCTTATAGTTTCTCCAGATTCCTAACTACTAACTGCTCACAGCTCACATGTGAGGAAAAGTAGGGGAAGTGAGAGGGTGAGTGAGAGATTTAAAGGAAGGAGAGCAGGAGAAAAGAAGAGGACGTGAGGTGAAATAAGGGGAAATGGAGAAAAAAGTAGCATACATGAGGAAAAATAAAGGTAGGAGAAGAAGGAGAAGTGGTGGAAATAGAGGGAAGGGTAAGTAACAAAAATGAGGGGAACGTAACTAGGGACAGTAGAAGTAAAAAAAAGGAATAGAGTAAATAAGAAGAAATTTGGCGGAAGTGAAGAAAAAGGGAATTAGATGAGGAAGACTTTGGAGAAAGGAGGGGAAGCTAAGGTTCAATTATGGGGAGGGGAAGTAGGGGATCTTAGGGTTAGTAAAGGAGGGAAGGTTGAAATGGCTTATTAGGGTCATTTATAAAACATTGAAATTGAAATCAATACCAATTTCTTCTGCTACACCTTTTATTTAAACCTTTTCTTTTTCCGTTAAATCACTTCTAACTAATTCTAATTTACAGTGTACAAATTAGGTCAATCAATTCGCTTGAAATTAAGGAGTGTTTTTATGGTTTTTTAGCTCCAGGTAGAAACCCTTATAGTTTCTCCAGATTCCTAACTACTAACTGCTCACAGCTCACATGTGAGGAAAAGTAGGGGAAGTGAGAGGGTGAGTGAGAGATTTAAAGGAAGGAGAGCAGGAGAAAAGAAGAGGACGTGAGGTGAAATAAGGGGAAATGGAGAAAAAAGTAGCATACATGAGGAAAAATAAAGGTAGGAGAAGAAGGAGAAGTGGTGGAAATAGAGGGAAGGGTAAGTAACAAAAATGAGGGGAACGTAACTAGGGACAGTAGAAGTAAAAAAAAGGAATAGAGTAAATAAGAAGAAATTTGGTGGAAGTGAGGAGAGGGGGATTTATACTAAGAAGACTTTGGGAAAAAGAGGGGAAGCCAGGTTGAATTATGAGGAAGGGAAGTAGGATATCTCAGTGTTAGTAAAGGAGGGGAAGTTTAAATGACTCACTAGGGTCATTTATAAAACATTGAAATTGAAATCAGTACCAATTTCCCCTACTACACCTTTTCCCCATTAAAACAAAAGTTCAGAAATGTTTCTGACAAGAGGGGCGACATTGACTTGAGGAGCATGCGACACGTGGCTCACGTGAGTGCATAGGGCACATGGTTCAGAGAAAACCGCGGGACTGAGGGTCGTTGATGTCAATGCGGTCTCGTTGTAAAATGTAGAATGTAGGGTGGGGGTGGGGGGAGTTAGGGGAGTTGGCATTTCTCGGTATAAACGCGAGCCGCTCGGATGTCGCGTCTGCGCACTCGCGAGACATGGCAGGGGATTTAATTGGATGGACACCATCACACGGTGCTTAATTAACTAATTAATTTCACGCGGGATGCGAACACGAGAAGGTACGACGAGCGCCCTTCCTCCACGAACAGCGAGCCTTTAAACCGAGAACGAGACTTATGATTCGCGAGTATATTAAGGTGCAGAGAATACACTCTCGTTTGTTATTCTTGTCATAAAATTTGATCAAAGCGCTCTCCGCGACGCGTTCGTTTCGACAGATATTTATTTGGGTTGATGAAATGCGAAATTTGAAATTCTTAGAAGCTTTACATAAAGAACTTAGATAAAGGGTAATCTGCAGAAGCAGTGGATAATTTTTTTTCTAAGTGGGGGTAGGGTCACAGACTTATAATATTGAATGGTACAATTTGTGCATAGCATGATAATATTATACTATATATAAATTATATATGAATAATAAATAAACACTAAACAGGAAACAAATAATAATAAATAAAATTTTTTAAAAAATCATCATCATCATCAGAGAACAACAGAAATTCTTAATGTCATTTCAGACTAGATGGCGCTATGAATTATACTTTTTAAATTATATTTTTCTGAAAAAAATCTACTTCGATCCGCTGGGAATCGAACCACAGAACTTGCGATTGCCGGTCGGGCGCTTTTTCTTTAAATTACTAGAGAAAAAGAGACGATCTTTATCTGAAAAATGTAATTAAAAAATTTTTTAATTCATAGCTCCATCTAGTCTGAAAAGACGTTAAGAATTTCTGTTTTTCTCTGATGATGATTATACAGACTTTACTTGAAAAATTTGATTAGAAACATATGGTGTATTTCTGAAATAGGATTCTAGTAGTTTGAGGGAAAAGCACTCGATCGGCAATCGGACGTTCTGTGGTTCGATTCCCAGCGGAGCTAAGAAGATCTTTTTTCAAAAAAATCTAATTTAAAAAAAATAATAACTACCGTTGTAAAATTCATTTTGAGAAAGATATCACAAAGATTTCAATGATTTCCGAAAGATTTCAGAATATTTTTAAAAGATTTTGGATCTATTTAAAAGGTTTTACAAAGTTAATATTACCAAATATTAAAACAATTCTAAAAATATTTTGCCAAGATTTCTAAAGATAACAAGACAATTTTACAAAGATTTCAAGGATTTCAACAATTTCACGAAGATTTCAAATATGTCACAGATTTCTGATAGATTTAAGAGATTTCCTGAAGTCTTCAATTATTTAATAAGGATTTTCAATAAATATTAAAGATTGCACAAAGATTTCACAAAGATTTGAATGATTTCCGAAAAATTCCACAATTTCCATATCTGAAAAAATCTCAAAAATATTATCCAATGCTTCAAAAGTATTTTAACTATTTTGAAATAATATTTAAAGATTTTACAAAGATATTAATAAATTTCTAAATATTTCAACATTTTTACAAATAATTCGCAAAGATGTGGAATAAATTAAAAAAATGTTGCAAAAAGTTATATTGTTTCAAAAAGATTTTGAGGATCTCCCAAGGAATTCACAAAGATTTCAATAATCTCACAAATGTTGCCAAATATTAAAAAAATATTTCATATATTGTGCTAAGATTTCCAAAGACTTCATAAGGATATAATTGATTTCAGAAATATTTTTTCAAGATTACCGGTAGATTTAAAAGATTTTAATAATTTTCCAAAGATTTCACAATGATTTCAAAAATTTCAGATAAATAAAAAAGACTTTACAAGGAACTGATTCAAATCTTTATGAAATCTTCAAATTTTGTGAAATCTTTTAATCATAATATGAGTGAGTTCCCAAACATTTCACAAACTTTTCAATAACTTCACACATATTGCTAAAAATTTCAAAAATAATAACAATATTTTGCAAAGATTTCTAAAGCTATCAGAAAGACTGTCCTAAAAATTCAATGATTTCCCAAAGATTTCGGGTTCATTTAAAAGATTTCACAAAAATTTCAACGATTTTCCAACCTATAACTGCACAAACATAAAGGAATATTTCAAACATATTTCAAATATTTCGAAAAGATTTAACAAAAAGGAATGATTTCCTGAAGATTTAGAAATTTTCACAAATATTTCGCAAAGATTTAACAAATGAGAATAATTTCCTAAAGATTAAGAATTTTTACTAATATTTCGCAAAGATTTCGGATACATTTAAAAGATTTCACAAAGACTTAAATTATTTTCCAAAGATTTCAATAATTTCAATAATATTATCCAATATCTAAATAATTTTGTAAAATTTTTTAAATATTTTAAGAAGATTTGAAAAATATTTAAATATTTTCCTAAATATTTTCAAGATTTCACAAAGATTTCAAATATTTCGAAAAAATTTCGGATTGGTTTAAAAGATTTTATAAAGTCTTCAATTATTTCTCAAAGATTTTCTTTATAGATTTAAAATGGTACGCAAAGATTTTAATTATTTCCCAAAAATGTCACGAAAACTCGAATAATTTCCCAAAGATTCCACAAATATTTAAATTATCTCACAAATATTACCAAATATTTCAAAAACATTTCAACTATTTTTCAAAGATTTTCAAAGATTTCAATTATTTCACAAATATTACCAAATATTTGAACTATTTTTCCAAGATTTTTAAAGATTTCACAAAGATTTCAAAGATTCCATATAAATTTAAAAGACTTCCCAAACACTTCACAAAGATTTCAATATTTTCACAAATATTGCCAAATATTTCACTAATGTTTTCAAAAATTTCAGAAATATCTAACAAATTATTTCCTAAGGATTAACCAAATTCCACAAATATTTGGCAAAGATTTCGTTTACATTTAAAAGATTGCACAAAAAATTAAATTATTTTCTGAAGATTTAAATAATTTCGAAAATATTACCAAATGTCTAAATAATTTTGTGAAGATTTCAAAAGATTTCAAGAAAATTTTAAAAATATTTTAATAACTTCTCAAATATTTCCAAGCTTTCACAAAGATTTCAAATATTTCGCAAAAATTTCGGATTGGTTTAAAAGATTTCATAAAGTCTTTAATTATTTTTCAAAGATTTCTTTGATAGATTTAAAAGCGAACACAATGATTTTATTTATTTCCCAAAAATCTCACTAAAATTCGAATGATTTCATCAAGATTCTACAAAGATTTCAATTATCTCACAAATATTACCAAATAATTCATAGAACATTCAAACCATTTTTTAAAGATTTTCAAAGATTTCACAACGATTTCAATTATCTTACAAATATTACCAAATATTTAAACTTTTTCTCCAAGATTTTCAAAGATTTCACAAAGATTTCACAAAGATTTCAAAGATTCCATATAATTCAAAAGACTTCCCAGATATTTCAAAAAGTTTTCAATAATTTCACAAATATTACAAAGGATTTCAAAAATAATTAAAATATTTCGCAAAGATTTCCAAAGATGTATTCAAAGATTTCAGAAATACTTCGCAATTTAGAATGCTTTTATTTAAATTTAAAAGATTTTACAAAGATTTCAAATATTTCAGATAAATTAAAAATATTTCATAAATACTTTAGTGATTTCTCGAAGATTTGAATAATATCATAAATATTACTAAATATTTCAAATATATATCAAATATTTAATAAAGATTTTCCAAGATTGCAGAAAGATTTCACAAATTAGAATGATTTTTAAAAAATTTAAAAAGTTTCAGAAATATTTCAAAAAAATGTCCAAACATTTCACAAATTATAATGATTTCCTAAAGATTAAAAAAGTTTCACAGAATTTTCGCAAAGATTTCGTATACATTTAAAATACTTCACAAAGATTTCAAAGATTTCAGACGATTAAAAAATATTTCACAAGAATTTCAATGATCTTCCAAAGACTTTAAATAATTCCACAAATATTTGAAAAACATATAAAATATTTCACAAAGGTTTCCAAATATTTTAGAATGAATTCACAAATTAGAATGATTAAAAAAAATTTAATTGATAAATATTTCGCAAATATTTCGATACATTTATAATACTTCACAAAGATTCCAAAGATTTTAAATAATTTCACAAATATTTGCGAAACATATACAATATTTCATAAAGATTTCCAAATATTTCAGAAAGATTTCACAAATTAGAATGATTTAGAAACAATGTTTACTCATAAATATTTCGCAAAGATTTCAGATAGATTTAAAATATTGGACAAAGTCCTAAATGATTTTCCAAAGTCTCAATAATTTCACAAATTTTTCAAAAATATTTCGCAAAGGTTTCAATGCTTTCCTAAAGATTTTAAAGATGCAGCAAAGATTTCAGATAAGTTAAATAAATTTCACAAAGCATTCAACTATTTTCCGAATGTTCCAATAATTTTACAAATATTATCAAATATTGAAAATATTTCGGAAAGATTTTCGAAGCTTTCCAAAATTTTTCACAAAGATTTCAATGATTTTCCAAAAATGCTTAATCTTTCGAAAAGATTGCAAATAGATAAAAAATATTTCACGAAGAATTCAATTATTTCACAAATATTTCAGGTAGATTTTTGAAAAAAATGCAAATAGTCTGATGAATTTAAATATTTAATTTCAGAGGGTGGCAAATTAATACTTTGCCCCTCTCCGTTTTTACGTTCCCCTCCTTTTAAAAAATTATTATTTTTCATTATTTATGAAATATTAAACTAAAAACTCTAAAAACTCTTCGATTTTAATTTAATCTGGAGAAGTAAGATACACAAAAGTATTATTTTTACATTAAAATTATTTTTTACATGTCGATAATTAGTGGCCAATCATAATTATCGTAAATAAAGAGGTAAAAAATATAATTATTTTCTATTGTTCAAACTATTTATAAACTGTGTATAATTATATATAATTGTTTGTCACTTTTTTTTATGAATAATTTGTCTTTGGCCAATCATAGTGTTTTTTTAAAATTATTGTTAATTTTTTTGAATATAAATTATTTACTACTTTGAACGCTTAACTTGCGTAATAATTCGAATCTTTATCAAATTAAAATTTAAAATCTATTTAGAATTTTACATTTTCCAAATAGGAATAGAAACAATCAAATAAATGTATACGCATTTCTAAAATTGCTAATATTTTAAACATTCTTTTTCTTTGTGAAAAAATTTAAATAAAAAGGTTCATTTCAATAAGTTAAGTTAAAAAATTATTATTGTTTATGTTTGAAAATTAATAAGTTTGAAAAACAATTTCACATTTTTTTAAATTTCTACTATTTGTATTTTATGCTTGAAAAATTATATTTTTGGTTGAAAATTAATTTTTTTTAACTAAAAATATTAGTCCATTTTTGGTTTAGCAATCTTGTATTATTATTATTATTATTATATTATTAATAGTGTAACTATCCGTTCAAAATGTGTCATTTTGTTCAAAATTAATATTCTATGATACGAAATCATTTTCGTGGTTCAAAACTCAACTATTTTGTTGAATTTCTTTAATTAAAAATTCATTTTTTTTTGTTCAAAATTTATAATTTTGTTAAAAAATCATCTCATATTGGCTGAAAATCTGACTATTTTATTTTAAATTAGTGTTATTTTGGAGAATTAATTCTTTCAACTTAAAATGTAACAATTCCATTTTTGGTAAAAAAAATTGATACGTTTGATGGAAAATTGATCTTTTTTAGTTGAAAATTCAAATATTTGGTTGAAAATTCATGTTTTTTGTTAAAAATTCGCCTTGGGTTCGAAATAATTGTTTAAACTACAAAAGCAACTTTGTAACTATTAAATTTTTAATTAGAAATTTATATTTGCAATTAAAATTTATTCATCTTTTTGGATCAAAATAATCTCTTTTTTTTGAGGATTTAACTATTTTTTTGAAAATTCGTCTATTTGGTTAATAATTAAACTATTCACTTCAAAATTTAAATTTTTGGTACAACATGAACTTTTTGTTAAGAAAATAATATTTTCGGTTTACAACTTTACACTATTTTGTTAAATTTTTTCTTTTTTGCAGAATAATAATATTTTTGTTTGAAAATTCATCTTTTTGTTTAAAAATGAAACACACTGGTTTACATTTTGAACTACGTTGGTCAAAACTATTTTTTTCTGAAAATTTTACCTATTCCATTTTCGGTTAAAAATTTATTATTCGTAAGTATGAAATTCAATTATTTCGTAGAAAATTCATGTATTTTGTTAAACATACGTTTTTTTGTGTAGAAACTTATTATTTTTAGATGAAAATTCATCTGTTTCAATGAGAATTCAAATATTTGGTTTAAATATCATTATTTTTTTTGCATTAAATTGGTTGAATATTCATTTCTTTCCGTTGAAAATTATTTTTTTTTAATGACGATTTTACATTTTTTAGTAGAAAATTCAACTATTTCATTAAAAATTAATCCTTTTTGATTAAAAATTATATTTCTTGTTGAAAATCCACCTTTTCCGGTTCAAAGTTTAAGTGTTCAAAAAAACATAATCGTAATTTATGGACGATCCCTTAAAATGAAAGAGCTTTTCTAAAAGTGGCCTCTTTGTATGAAACACGTGGATTTAGTCTTGGAAATAAAAATGTCGTATAAGTCTCGATCACGCCTGTCTGATGTACGAGCTGTTTGGAATTGAGCACTTTCGTATATTTGCATAAGGTTTTCTTCAGGGAAGAATTTATGGTTTAGGTAGCGAGGGTTTTAAAATTGCCTTGTTGAAATTGAAGCTTGATTTGTGTCTCAAAGAATAAGAAAATTATTATTATTTATGACCATAACAAATTTTTGAAATTACTGCAGAATTAGAGGTTTTTATAGATAAAGGACGTAGGGAACAAGGGTCGTTTAAATGAAGTAATTTTTTATTTTTTGTTAGTTTGAGTAAGATTACAGAAAATACACAAACTTTTAAACGATTATGATAATTCCCTTATAATTATATAAAATCCATGGAAATCCCTTAAAATATTTAAAAATCCGTGAAATATTTTAAAATATTACTATATGCCTTCAAATGTATGAAAAACTTTGACATTAATTGAAATATTTTAAATCCATAACTGTAGGAAATTTTCGTATATTATTGTAAATTTAATAAATTTTTATTTAACTTCAGAAGCGGCTTCTGAAAATTACGAATATTTGTTTGAAAATATTTTGTTTGATAAACTTTTTTTTCTTTGTTAAAAGTTCAAATGTTTTCTTTTTGAACAAAATAATTGAATTCGAAGTTAAAACAAATTAATTTTTAACCAAATAGTTGCATTATGAACCAAAAATATAAATATAAAAAATATAAATTTTCAACGAGATAGTTTTCAAAAAAAGGCAATAATTTTTAACAAAAAGACGAATTTTTAACAAAATAAATAAATTTTCTACTAAAAATGATAAGGGTTAACCCAAAAATGAAATATTTACATTTTTATTACAAAAAAAAAATTGATTTTTTTTAATCTAAAAATGATAAGAATTTTCAAGAAAATGGTTATATCTACAGCAACAAAAAAATTGATTTTTAACTCAAATGATAACATTTTCAATAATAAATGAATTTTCGATCAAGTTTTTCAACTTTTTACTAATTATTTGCGATATTTTGCCAGATTGTTAAATTTTTAAGCGAAAAATACTAATTTTCTACAAAAAAAACTCAATTTTGAACAACAAAAGTTAGTTTTCAAAGAAAACAGAATAATTTCTTTTTCAAAATTCGTCCTTTTATAGTAAAAATTTAAATAGTTTCATAGATAATTTACTTAGTTTCTAAATGACATATTTTGATGCTAAAAGGTCAAACTAAAATCTTTTTTGATTGAAAATTAACCTGGTTTTCGAAAATTTGTATTTTTATTTTAAAAATTCATCTATTTTTCTAGAAACTGCATCTTTTTTCGATGAAAATGCAACGAAATTTCTTTCTCATTTAAAACTTATATTTTTATGTCAAAAAATTAAATATTTAACCACAACAAAATGAATTCCTAACAAAATTTAATACTAGTTGATATTTTAACTAAGAAAAAATTAAAATTTTCAATAAAAAAAACGGATTAATTTTCTATACAAAATACAACATTTTTCACAAATTACATCAATTTTAAATAAAATTGTTAACTTTTTAAACTTGACAAGATCTACTTTAACGAAAAATGGAATATTTAAACTTTCAATAGAAAAAAAAGAATTTCCTATAAAACCATTGAATTTTAAACTGGAATATATGGATTTTTTAAAAAAAAGTACATTTCTATCCAAAAAGTGAAAATTTCAACCAAATAGTTAAATGTCTCGTTTTTATCATAAAAAGTTGAGTTTTCAATAAAAAATGTCTTAGTTCATATTTGAACCAAAAAAACTTTTATTTTAAAATTAAAAAAAAAACAGTGAAATTTAACCAATACAGTCGACTTTTAACTAAATACTTTAATCCTGAACAAAAACTAATTAATTTTGTGTGCATTGTTAAAAAAAGTAATTTTCTATATAAAAATATTTAATATTAATTTAATTTTTTTTAAATGTATGAATGTTCTACTAAAAATGATACATTTTAAACAAAAAATAAAATAGTTACATTCTCATTAAAAAAAGATTTTTTTTAACTAAAAACGAAACGAATTTTCAAGAAAATAGCTGTATTTTTAAACAATGAAATTGATTTCAAACTAAAATGATATATCATTAACTAAGAATGGATTTTTTTTAAATCGAGTTTTTAAAGTTTTTACTGAAGTGTTGAAAATATTCTGCCAGATTTTTAAATTATTGAGCCGAAAATACTAAATTTCTTTAAGACAGTTAAATTTTCACAAAAAAAAGTTCATTTTCAAAGAAAACAGATCAATTTTCAACTGGAAAATATATGAATTTTCAACAAAAAGTAAATTTCTAACCAAAAAGTGGAAATTTCAACCAAACAGTTATATGTCTAATTCTTATCACAACAAAAAATGAGTTTTTAATAAAAATTGTAAGAGTTGATATTTGAACCAAATAATATTTTAATACATAAAAATACAAAAAGTAAAATTTGACCAATACAGTCGAATTTTTAACAAAATAATTGAATCCTGCGCTAAAACAAATAAATGTTCAACCAAATACTTGCATTGTTAACCAAAAAATTAATTTTCTATAACAAAATACGAATTTTTAACCAAATATATAAATTTTCAAGAAGATAGTTACATTTTCAAAAAAGGCAATAATTTCAAACAAAAAGACGAATTTTTAACAAAATACATCAATTTTCTTCTAAAAATGATAAATTTTAAACCAAAAATGAAATAGTTACATTTTTATTACAAAAAAATTGATTTTTTCAAATCTAAGAACGAAACGAATTTTCACGAAAATAGTTGTATTTTTAACCCAAAAAAATTGATTTTGAACAAAAATGATAAATTTTTAACTAAAACATAAATTTTCGATCAAATTTTTCCAACTTTTTACTAATAAGTTGCGAATATTCTGCCAGATTGTTAAAATTTTGAACCGAAAATACTATTTCTCTAAAAAAAAACAGTTCAATTTTGAACAAAAAAAGTTAATTTTTAAAGAAAACAGATTAATTTCTAATTGGAATATAAGAATTTTCAACAAAAAGTAAATTTCTAAGAAAAAAGTGGAAATTTCAACCAAACAGTTATATGTCTAAATTTTATCAAAAAAAAGATGAGTTTTCAATAAAAAATTTAATAGTGAACCCAAGCAAAATTACATGAAATTTCAAAGGATATCAAAGATTTAAAAGCAATTCAAAAAATTTTTTAAATTTTGGAAAGTGTTTTATAAGGCTTTAATGCTATTACAGTGTTTCGAAAGATTCCAAGAAAATTTCAAACATTTTAAGGGGTTTTAAGTAGTTTTATCTTATTTCAAAGTTTTTAATATTTGTATAGAAACTCTCAATTTTAAGTTATTTCAAAGAATTTTACTGAATAAATTAAAATTGAATTTTAATGGATTTCTACATATTTCGTGGAATTTATGGAATCTTAGAGAATCTCAAAAAATTAATTATTTCAAAAATAAGCATCACGTATTTTTCCCATTTCAACAAAGAGGAAGTAATTATTTGTATGTAGAATTTTCTTGAAAAAAAAACTTAAAAACTTGCTCTCAACCTCTATAACTTTTGACATAATTAGGACATTTAAATTTTCTTTTCAGAGTCTGGTAATTTTTTTTGTCTTTTTTCAAATTCGTTGAAGGGATCTTAAAAAGTTCAAAATTAGACAAATGGCGTCAAATTTTTTTATATATAAAAACCCAATTTGGACAAAAATCTCACCTTTTTATTTTTGTGGCCACTAGATTTTTTTTTTTTGAAAAAATTAATTTACGAATTTCCGTACGAAACGGCAGATATAAAAAATGTGTTTCAAAAAGTATGCAAACTTGAAAACGTTAAAAAAAATCTCTTACAATTTTCAGATTTCGAAGGAAGTAAGACTACATCGTTTTAGAAATTTATTTTAAAATATTACAAATTTTAAGATTTTGAATGACATTTTGCTTGATTTTTGTGGAAATAATACAAATTTCAGAAGATTCAAAATATTTTAAAAATTGTATGTGATTTCAAAGGATTTTAAATAGTTAATTGTATTTTTAAAGGTTTACAGGAGTTTAAAAAGATTTTAATATTTTTAAAGGTTTTCAAATAAATTTTGTAGAATTTCAGAAAGTTTCAAAAGATTTTAAAAATTTATCCAAGATATCAATATTATTAAAAATCTTTTAACCGATTCTGGGAAAACTTTAGGAAATGAAGGAAATTAAATAAAAAATGTTAAGGAAGTTCTGGAGATTTCAAATATTTTAAGGAATTTCAAGTCATTTTAAGGTTTTTGAAAGAATGCAGTGGATTTCAAAAATATTAAAATTTAAAAAATTGCTTTAAAAATAAATCAAACTATAAATTTCTATTCAAAGTACAAAATTTAAGTTTATTAAAAAAAATGTTTGATTAAAGAAATTGGAAATAATTCAAACCAATTTATAAACTCAGAAAAATATTTTCTTGAACAAAAAAATGTTTTTATCGATAAATATGAAAATACGATTGTATCGAACAAATTTTAGTTAATTTAACAAAGTTTTGGATTTACCCAACCAAAGTATTTGGTTTACTCAACCAAATGATCCACCTACCAAAAGGTTTCGTTTTAAAAAAAAATGTGGGGTTTCATATTATGACCATATTCTATGGTTGACCCAACAATAATGTTGCTGACTCAACCAAATCATTTTTCTGTATGTAGAAAATCTATATTAAATACTAGATTTAAAAATAGTTAATCCTTCAATTTAATATTTAAAAAATTGAATGATACTAATTTGCATCTACTTTTAAAAATTTATTCTACTATTGACTCTATTTAGAGTTTCTCAAATGAGTCCGAGACCCATAATAATCCAAGTAATAATGATTAAACTTAAATGCAAGTTATCAGTTCAACTTATTCACTGATTCAATTCACTGACTCAACTTGATTAGTAAATCCACTAATTCGAGGCACTTGACTAATTCGATCCATATATCAAAGAGTTATCACCAAGAAAATATTACTGAATGTGGACCAATCCATTTTCTAAATCTGCTTCGTTGACAAATTTCTACCAACAAAGATTAACTTATCCACTCAACTGGTTTTTTGCATAACCTTGATTAAATGATTACTCGCCACGCCTGTTAACTATACTGAAGTGAGTAGAAATTTCACGTGGGCAGAAGAAAATACATCTTATCAAGATTTTCTCGCACTACTCAAGTCTGCGTGAAATTTATTGGGCTTTGTAAAATACTTGTTTGGCTTGACGGGTTCACGAGCCAGAACAGAATACTTATACATAATTATAGCAACAATGATTACGTGAGAAAGATGTATTGCTGCTTTTAAAAATTAATGAATGAACCATGTTATAATATTATCGAAAAACTTCTAAAACAATTGTTCTAGAATTTTATTGCTCCTTTTAAAAATTAATGAATTAATTATGTTATAATATTATCTAGAAACTTCTAGAACAATTGTTCTAGAAGTTTCTAGAACATATGTTCTAGAGGTTTCTAGAACATATGTTCTAGAAGTTTCTAGAACACTTGTTCTAGATGTTTCTAGAACACTGTTCTTGAACACATTTCTAGAAAAATTGTTCTAGAAGTTTCTGGAACACTTTTTCTAGATATTTGAAAATTTCTTAAAAGAAACACCCTGCGCTTCTATCTATCCAAAAAATTAACCTGAATTTTTGTACAGATTATAGTGAAAATCTGGGCAGGAAAATACTATTAAAATATGGGACAAACTAGATATTGCATGTGAAGATTTTCCCTGTTCTGATACAGCATTTGGAAATTTTCAGACGATTAGGATTTACTTCCTGAGAAGTGAAAGTTTAAAAAGTACGTGAACGCTAACCCACGTACCTTCTCTGTCCCGAGATGTACACCTTCTGCGTTAAAGATAAAGATAGACGCTTGTCCATGAATATAAAAAATAACTTTGAGAACATATCCTTGTCTATTTTGGCTTCTGAAAATGATGTCCGAAGTTTTAATGTGCCAAAAATTGGGCTTGAATATTTAAAACATTATTTTCTTTGTCTAATTTATTTATATTCTGTAAATGCTTTTTACCTGTGTGTGCCAAAAAAAAAAAAAAATTGTACATGTAGAAAGGTTCCTCTTCAGAGAAATGGTTCCTACCCTTTAATACCCACAATGAAATTAATAAAACAAATAAATAAAACCAATAATTATAATATAGGTATTATAGAGTGGGATGTATTTCCTTGAAGAGGAATATTTTTATTGATAAAAAAAAATTTGGTAATCAAAGGTAAAAACCATTTACAGAATATGAATAAATCAGATAAAAGTTTGGACATTAAAAAACGTTCATGGCTATGGGGACTCGAACTCCGAATAGTCTAGTCTAATTGCATGGGTTTCTCGGCCTTAGTAATATTTGTTTTTTTTTTAATGTGGATATTAATTTGATTTTAATTTAAGGATTATTATTAAAAATACATTTTTTTATAAACTGAGTACATTTCTGAACAGATAAAAAGATAAATTGTTTAATATTTTAATACATTTTATTTCTAGGTTATAAGTGACTGATTTTTTTCATATTATAATAATAGTATGAAAAGTAATTTCAAGTAATAAACAAAGAATACACATCCTAGTTTACTTGAAAAAAGTAAACAAGTGACCTATTTAAACCGAAAAAGTGACTAAAAGTGTATAATGATTTTTAATAAAAAAGAATTTTAAAAATTCGTTCAAAATGATAAGAATGATAGATGAATTCCAACGAATCTAAGATACATCAAATTTAGCTATGAATAAAAAATTATAATATAACATATAATTATAAAATTATAAACTTGGATTTAATTGAAAATATTTTTAAAATGTATTGTTTTAAACATTGAGTTCATTAAATTTTTAATAAATTAAGAAAACTTCAAAGGAATTGAAAGATATTAGATCAAATGCCTGAGAATTCCAGGCGAGTTAAAAAAAATTAAATTCTTTTTAAACCATTGAATTAAGTAGAATTGACTGAAATTAAAAGAACTGCAGGAAATTGAAAATGATTCAGCAAAGTTTTAAAAAACTCAAAAGAATTTCAAAAATTTTCAAAAAATTCAGAAAAATTCAGATAAATTAATAAGAATAATAGATGCATTTAAAAATATTTAAGAGGGAATTAAAATAAACTAGAAAAAAATGTAACGAACTCAATAAAACTGAGAGAATTCAAGTGAATAAAAAAAATTCAGCGTAAGTAACAAAATTCAAAAGTATTTTGAAGAATTTAAAAGAGTTCTAAATAAATTAATAATACTTCAGGATAAATTCCAAATGAATTGAAATTGATTAAATTAAATTAAATTCGAAATAATTCAAGGAAATTCAGACAAATTCATTTTAATTTAAAAGAATTCTGTAGAATATAAGAAAATTTAGAATAAATCAAAAGAATGCAGAATCATTGAGAAGAATTCAAAGAAGTTCCAAAAAAAGATGACAAAATTTTGAAATCCAAGTGGAGTGGGGGGAATTAAAGTCATGTTTTAGTATATTGAAAAAGGTGAAGAAAATTTGTCTTGTAATTTGAAAGAAAATCAGTAGAGTGACCTTATCTTAATAAAGTGATTAAGGGGTATTTTGAGAAGGAAATGTTACTAAAATAACTAAAAAAAAAGTTACATTTTGAAACGGAATCGATAACGATAACTGGTTCTTATCGATTAAAATTGAAAAATTGAAAAAATCAAATCTTATATCTATCCTGAAAATTTCAGACTATAATATAAAAAAAATTTAATTTTTGCGATATAATTTACATAAAGTATAAATACGCAACTCTGAGGATTCGAACCCTTGAAGAATGCTGAGAATCACGAGCTTCTTAACATAAGTCAAGAGTGCGTAAATACTTAATATTTTCGGAAGTAATGAGCCCTTTTAGAATTGTCGCATCGGGTTCGTAAATTCTTTCTCAAATTTCGAAGATTATTTGCGAATGTGTGTGTGTGTGTGTGTGTGTGTGTGTGTATGTGTCACATGCAGGCGACCCTAGTTCTTAGTTCCTAGTTTAGACGGTCAAGCTCGTGAGTTCTTTGAGAAATTTTTCACAAATATCTTATTATTATTATTTAAAATTAAATTATGAATTATATAAATTAATAATTCATTATTAATAATTAAGGAAATCACTTATAATTACTTACAAACAACTCATAAGATTTTTGTAAGCGATGAACTGTTTTAGAATTTTCACATCGAATACACCAATTATTTCTCAAAATTAAAAGATTATTTGCGAGCGTATGTGGGCACCACCTGCAGACGAACCTAATTCCCAGTTCCTAGATTAGTCGATCCAGCGAGAATATTTTCCTAATCACTCGTAATATTTTTGTAAATAATTAACTACTTTTGAATTTTCGCATCGATTTTGTCAATTATTTCTCCAAATATAAAGCTTATTTGCGAGCGTATGTTTGAGCCACCTGCAGGCGAACCTAGTTCCCAGTTCCTAAGCAGATTAGTTGATCCAGTTTGTAATTTCTCTGAAAATCTTTTCTCAATCACTGGTTATTTTTTTGTAAATAATAAACCATTTTTTAATTTTCGCATTGAGTTCGTTAATTTTTTTCGAAACTCACAGATTATTTGCGAGCGTGTGTGTGAGGCACCGGCAGGCGATGCTAGTTCCCAGTTCCTAGATTTTTCCGGCCATCTCGGGAGTTCTCGGACAATCTTTTCCCAATCACTCATAATATTTTTGTAATTAATTGTTTTAGAATTTTCGCATCGAGTTAATTTATTCTGTCCCAAAACACAAGCCACCTGCACACGTACCTACTTCCCAGTTCTTTTTCCAATCACGGGTAATATTTTTGTAAATAATAAAGCATTTTCAAATTTTCGCATCGAGTTCGCCAATTCTTTCTTAAAACTCAGATTATTTGCGAGCGTGTTTGTGAGCCACCTGCAGGCGAACCTAATTCCCAGTTCCTAGATTAGTCGATCCAGCTCGTTAGTTCTCTGATAATTTTTTTCTAATCACTCGTAATATTTTTGTAAATGATGAACGATTTTTGTATAGGCGATGCTAGTGCGCGTGTTCATACTCCCCCCTTTGAGAGAGTAGCGATCAAAATTCCTTTTTTTTATATTTTTTATTGACTTATATATTTTAAACAATGAAAAGTTCTTAGATACTACATACATTGTAAAAAACTCATTGTTCAATCAAATGTTTATTGTTCTATAGGCAAAACCGCAATTTTTGTAGTTGGACGCTTGTAAGATTTATCCTTAGATCGGACAGTAATGCTTCGTACAATATTATCTGTACCTGGATGTAGA
>JAAAKG020199247.1:0-23743 GCA_010014905.2 Druon quercuslanigerum | reverse complement strand
CGACTCTCTGGTCGGGAACTTGCTGCGCCTTTTATACCCTGTCAGCACGGTGTGTGGTGTAAAGGCGCGTGCGCGGCATGATACGCCCAGCTCTGGCATGGTGGTGGTATTGGTGGGTGGGGGAAGCGAGAGCAGCAGTACTGCCCGCGACACTGGTCGAGAAGACACAGCGTATGTGACAGTTATGAACTGTCACATAAGAAAGAACTTAGGATTCCGTGCCTTATAACTTATTTGTCTAAATTATAGAAACAACTTCTATATACATTTTTCAGTAAAATACATATTTTGAAAATATAGAAACTTATTATATTATTCGCAATATTATATTATTATTTCATTGTGTAACATAAACGTATCGCTTTATTATATTCAGAAATTTTAAAAAATCTTTCACCTTTTTTTATGTAATTTTTTATTTTAAATCTACTTAGAATTTAAGATAGCTTTTGATGGACACATGGTGAGAAACTTGTTAGAGAAAACTCAGTTTCTTTTGTGGTGCGTGATTACTTTTATGTTTATACCAGCGGAAAATACTTGTTTCGAAGGTGCTGAAGTAGATAACATAATTAGTTATTTTCTCTATAGTCTTACAATAGTTAAAAATCTCTGCTAAAATCTACAGAATTGTATCTTATTAGGCTTTTAAATACCGAATGAATATTTAACTTCACAGCATATTGTGGCGAATTTTACAGATCTTCTGATGAAACTGCATTTCAGTGGTGACACGTGGTTGAATTATCCTATAGAATATCGCTTGGTTGTGCAAAAATCGATTATTGTGGCTGCGTATGCACGGCCAACTGTTAAACCGTTTAGTTTCATGGCTGATTATATAATAATTAGTTAAACTTTTGAACGATTTAGATATCGAGACCTAGTTCTAAAAGTTCTCGACCTAATACTGAAATAGTAGTTTAATAGGTTCAAAAATAGTTTTATTTCTCAACATAATCTCCTTCAAGCTGTCTCCATCGATGTTCCAACTTTGGAATGTTCCCTTTGCAGATCATTTCGTCTAGATCTCTAAAAATAAGTTCTACTGCCGTTATGGTCACCTCTGTATGTAAAAATTTATGTCATGTCAAGTGTTCTTTCATGTTTAAAAACAGATGGTAGTTTGAAGGGGACAAGTCTGCAGAATGCCATGGATAGGAGATAAATTTAAAATTTTAAAGATTACGATTCGTGACGAGTCCAGGCTATAAGTTACGATACCAATCTTTCACAGACCTTACTCAGCCCCAATTCCTCAGTTCACATATGATGAACTCTTTTGGTTAATGATCGTGACCTCGCAAACAGAAGTTGGCAATTGTGAATTTCTGTATTTACATAATTTTATACAATTTTACTTGATAATTAAATAAATAAACATTACAATAAATAAAAAGAAAACGAAATAAATAATATAAAAAATCAGTAATTTTTCTGGCGAATAGTAACAAGCGCATCTTGCTTCTTTGAAAAATGAATACTCAGACAATGTTAATTATAAAAACTAAGAATTCAAGAAATCGCAATGGCCGTCGCCACCATTGGTGGCCGTCCATTGTTCCGCTAGTCCTCCAATCTTTGTTTGCTATGTTTAAAAAGCGCTATCTATTATTTAACCTTGTAGTGAGAAATTACAGGCATACTCAAAGTTCTTAAGGTTTTAAACATTTTGTAAGGAGGTATTCAATAACAGCTGATTCGATACTAAAATATTTTCCATTTTAACACAAATCACTCGAGACACTCGCTTCAAACAGCTGTAATTCGCAAACCATGTGATAGCTTGAACCAAATCAGTGGGTGATGTTACAGATAAGAGACCTTATATTATCATAATAACGTATACACGGATTCGAGCACTATCTCTATGTAAGTCCGAGAACTCTTAAACGCCCTTCGTAACAGCTCTGTGAATTTCAATGACTTTGAAACATTCATCACGTTACATCATTTTTTGATCATAAAAAGTGGATACACAGACATTGCATTTAATGAATGTGTATTTAATGTAAGCCTTACACATGACATTTATTTTAAAGATCTATATACGGAAAAAAATCTAAATATAGTGGCGTGAACATCTCATCATTTTGTGGTGCGCTGAAATCCATGCGCTTTACGCATGAGCTGATCTCTGTTTTGCAAGAATGCGAAAGAATGCGAAAATAGTAGGGGCTTTTTCGAGCAGAGCTACGCTCACGCGGGAACTAAATGAATCTCAGCGCGCCACAAAATCATGATAGGAGTTAGGCTACTACATTTTTATTGTTTCTCTTTGTAATAAATCCCTTTTTTCAGACCCGGTGTTATTAGCTTTACGAAAGGAACAATTCGTAAAGCATGGTTCTCAAATGTCGGATGATGAACCTCTTTATGACAGCGTGGCGTCCGACGATGATTATGCAACCTTTACATCTGATAATGTTCCAAGATTATCCACAGCACTGATTACAGATAACGAGGTACAACAACTCTTTTTGGTAAACTGTTCTGAAATTCAAATAACGACTAAACTTTTAATTATAGTTGGCGTCCTTCTCAATATAATTGAAGCATGTATTCACAATTGTGCCTAAATCCCCAACTTTAAACATAGTATTTTTGTTAAGATTAACTAAAGTTATGGGATGTTGCCCACGAGTTGATAATTTCAAGTTCGAATGAGCTACTATACTTCTTTTGTCAAATCATTTGATTTTGAAATATGTAAGTGAGTTAAATACTGTAAAAGGAAAATCCTACGCTCTTGAACACCTCCTTTCCCTCTCGTCCCACATCACTGCACCCCTATACGCCACATCCGCCAAAAATCTCGATCCACAAACCTCTTATTCTTTCATCCACATTCCCCTCACAGTCTCTCTATTATACTTTTAGCTTAGCTATCCCCCCTTAGCTCTTCTCACCCGTTATTATTACTATCTCACCTAATAGGAGGAAGAGAGAAGGTTAATATTTGCGCCAAACAGCCTGGCTGTAAGGCATAAAACCTGGAAAACAGGGAAAACACATGAGTTTTTGAAAAGCTTACAAAAGTCAGGGAGTTTTCATAAAGAAGTTTTCATTTCGTCAGGAAAATTCAAAAATTTGGGCAATGAAAAGTCAGCGAATTATAAAAAAAGTTTTGCCACCACCTTATCTTACGAACTTCTACTTTAGACCTGACATAGTTTTTTGTCGATGTTTAAACAAACGTAAGCCTTTTTTTCTGTTCTTGTACGTGTTTGTACAACTTTACAACTATATCTTACAACAGGCCTGCCTAGAGAGGGGAAATCAAAAGAAAGGCCATATGTTTTGAGTTCCACCACCACTTCCCTCTACGCAACTCTAGAGATTTGAGATGGTAATCGCTCTCGTGAAGTTGAATGAGTAGAGACCAGTGGAGGTGGATAAATTCCATGTGGCAAATGAGGAATATCGACGACATTTCTCCTCTCTAGACCGGTCTGCCTTAAAACATAGAAAGTTAAAATGATTAAGGGTTCTATCTCCACTAATGCAGAAAACGTTCAATTTTTTTACTTTTAAAAGAAATCGGTCCATTCGTTTTCGAAAGCTTAAGATATTCCAGATTTTTAATTTCATTTAGTAACCGCACAATGACAAAGTCACTTAATCCGTTTTTCCGTTGGACAGCAGAGCTGTTCATACGATGAACAGACACAAGCCAATTTAAAGCGTTCCAACTTACTGTCGATCAAATTTAAGCGTTTAGAAGTATTTAACATATCAGATCTTCGTTTTATTAACTTTAAAAATATCGTAAAAAAGTCTAGCAGCTAAGGTTTAATCATGTTCCATTTTCGGTACCCTGGAATATGGTGGATGTGCATAAGGTACTAAAGGTACACTTTCTAATTGTTTAAATAACTAATATCGGAACAAAAAGTCCTGATACTTAGGAAAAAGTAGCGTTATCTCAATGAAAACAAAAAATTGCACTGAGTTCACATTTAACAAAGCTGAACGAAATCTTTCTACCGGTTCAACGACGTTTTTCGTATCTGGATGACAAATTTGTTGTTGTAAGAGCAACAAATCTAGAGAAAATCACTGTTGACAATGCCTAGATTTGGAAGGTTAGCTTTCAGCTGTCCCGAAAGTCGCAAAAATGTCGAAAAAATGGACATAATTGAAGTCGACGCCTCCTTAATTATCTGCTGACAGCGCCGTGTGTGAGACTATGCCTTGTGTGTTATAAGCATATGGAATAGTCTCATACAGCGTGCTATCAGCACAGAGACTCATATTGAATGGAGGCGTCGAACTGGATTACTTGTCTATTTGTGAATGGAGCCCAACTTGAGGGAATAATAGTATGAAAAAGGGTGGTGGTGCGCGGTGACAGTGCGTACAGTAATTAATTGTTTTGCTTTTTTTGGTATTATCTGGCATTTACATGAGCAGCATAAAATTTTTACGTAATTCCGTAAGTTTTACATCACCGTAAAATATTATTGTTTTTTAATTTTCGGAGATCCCTGGATCGAAGAACAAATGGCAGTTTACGATCGACCCAACAAATGTGTTTACGGTGAAAAAAGCAGCGTTTTACCCTCAAGCCATGAAGGAAGTCCCAGTCCAGTATGTCGCCAAATTTCAGGATACCCTGCAACGGTTCCAAACGATTGTAAAACCCTCTGGTATTCTAGCCCAAACCCATTCAGCTGAACATAAAATAGAGCTCACAACTACCTAATCCTTTCGGCTACGTCCTTACCCCCGTTCAGAAGAAAAACGCAAGCTTATCTGGGAACAGGCACATTAAATGTTAGCCGATAAATTAATCGAGCCTTCAAATTCCCCTTATAGTTCCCCAATCGTCATCGTAATACGCAAAAACGGTGATCCCCGTTTCTGCGTCAACTACCGCCGGTTAAAGGCTGGCTAAATGCCAGGAGTTACGACACATCTATGATACCATCAAAGACCTAGGAAATGCCCGAATTTTTTCTACTATCGACCTCCATAATGGCTACTGGCAAGTTCCGATCCCCAAGACGGTACGTATCCATTTCAGGTTATGCCGTTTCTCCTAAAAAAATGCCCCTAGCACGTTCCAACGGCTAACGACCCATATTACCCTTGTTGGATACATCAATAAATTCTGTATGGTGTACCTAGATGATATCATCTACTCTCAAACCTGGGAAGAACACATTCATCATGTCAACTTTATTTTGGAACGTCTCAATATACACGGTCTGAGATATTCGCTGGAAAAAAGCCGCTTCGGAAAAACCTCAACCGATTTTCTCGGCCTTGGCTGCCCTACGACCCACTTTCAGGGCAGTGCCTGCGAACTTGACCAGGGTATCCCTTTTCTCAGGGGACCTTTGTTGGAAAAAGGGAAAAATTGACATCAAAAAATTCCTAATTTTGCAATCAGCGATTAAAAAGTAATATATTTGGAATCTACGTACTTTTCTGATTCCAAAGACATGTCATTTCTCTATAAACGTTGAAAATTTGAGAAGTATTTAGTATTACACTGAATATTAAGCTAATGTTTCTTGATATTAAACTTCTTCAAATTTCCAACTTTTCTAGGCAAGTAATATATCTTTGGAATTGGAAACATTTGTACATGCTTATTATGCTATATTTAGTTCGCTAGTTAAAAAATTAAACGTTTTTATATTTCCTTACTTTGACATGCCTGTGGTCAAAATACCCCTGCTGGAGTAAGCTCACTTACTGAGGTTAATGAATAGATCGAAAAGTAGTAGAAAAAATTAAGCCGGGTCGAGCCTGCCCAAACCTGAAAAGCGGGCAAAAAGTTTGCCGACCACTGCTCTAGGATACCAGGTCGCCTCCTAGAGTATATAGACCTTACCCCCGCATGCGGAGCTCTGGTAGGTTGGATCTTTACTTGCCTAGCTACTCGTGGAACATTATGGAGAAAAATATTGAAAATCTAAACCGGAGCATCTTTGAAGAGATGGGAGGTCCACTGGACGTGGCTTAGGAGCCTGGCCTGAATCAGAAGTCGGAGGGCAGGAAAGATTTGGCCAATCTGGAGGAAAACATCAAGGAGGCCTTTTTTGAGTTTTTCTTTGGATTTCTACCATTCATTTATAAAGGCGTAAGTGCATACGGACGTTAGTGCCATGCTTAGTTAAGTGGTGTCACCGCGGCGTCATTGATTTTCAGAGCACTTATCGATTCTGGTTTTTTGAAGTTTGTCCATAAAAAATAATGAATTCTTGGAAAAAAATAGTTGCTGTAAAAGTTCCTCTTTATGTGTCAAAATTGAAGCTTTCTGGTGGCGATCTTTGACCAGGGCTTACTCGCACATGGTTATCTTTTTAAAGGCGGACTTTTTGAAATTCAATAGAGTTAAATAATAGCTCGAGAGCACTTTATTACTTTTTTTTTTAATTGAAAAATTAAACAGTTACGCATCTTTTCATGTATAAAAATCACAGTTTTTGGTGACACGCTGTACCTTTGAGAATGGTTTTCTCGGAGAAGAGTGCTTCTTTCAGGATGTTCTTTTCATGGTTCGATAAAGCCTAGCAGTACCTCAAAACCTTTTCTTCATTTTTTTGTTTAAAGTTATTTGTCTGAAAGCTCGACAGTTTTTTAGTTCTCCTGTAAAGTTCGGCGTTTGGCACTTACGCCCGTATGCAGTGAGCCTCTTCAAAGTGCCTCCCAAATTTTTATTTTAAAAATTTTCTAACAATTTACACTAAGAACGTATACGCGGCACTTTAAAACATAACCCTGAATTTTACTCGATTTTTGAAAGCCAGAAACAGATCAAAAACTGAATAGGACTTTAAAGACCCTGTCTGTAAACGGAAGATGGAAAAAACAAGTCTGTAAACGGAGGTTAATAACAAGAGAGTATTGAGGTGTCATCTTCGAAATGAAATTACGCACGGAGATAATTCTAGAAGCAAATTGCAGTTTTTGAGCTTCTGAAAATGATGTATGAAGCCGTTGGCGGCGTTTGGCAATGGACAAACGTCACGCTATTTTCGAACTAATATTTCCTCACGAGATTTTAGCATTGCACTTTAAGGTTTAAATTATGCGAACTAAATTTGCAAGGAAATATACAATTTCATAAACTTTTTAATGGTTCAAGCTTTATTACTGTACTGAGCTCTTTAAAACTTAGATTTGTTTCGATATCTCCATTCAAGCAGGAGAACATTTGTTCTTTCATTCACAATTCTGGTGACGACAATTTTTAATATTTTTTATTTTCAAATTTGGGCTCCATTCACAAAAACATAAGTAATTCACTTTCATTTTTTCCATTTTTCCCAGACATTTTTGCGACCTAAGGAACAGCTTAAACTTGACCTTCAAAATCTATTCTCAATAGTGATTTTCTCCAGATTTGTTGCTCTTAAAACAACGAATTTTTCACCGAAATACGAGAATCGTCGTCGAATAGGTAGAAAGATTTAAAGTCAGCTTCGCTAAATTTGAACTTACTGCAATGTTTTTTCACTGAGATAGAGCTGCTTTTTCCCAGGAGTCAAGTCTTTCTGTTCTGATATTATATAACACATTAATCAATCTATATTTGCAATTTTAAAAAGTTCGTAAGACCGTTTTTTATACATTTAATATCGCAAATCAATAAAACATTAAGTTTTGGATAATGATTTCCTAAAATTTCATTAAATATTTTTTTTACGTCATACGATTCTAAACCCCTGCGATATTTTCTTTCTATGTATTGTTGACATTAATTTATTTTCATAACAATACACTTCGTTCTATACGAAAATGTGATTTTATTAAAAGGTATATTGCATATAAAAGAGTTTCTGACAATCGTTTAGAAGAAAAGAAGTAATAAATATTCATTATTATTTGATACTTTACACTTTAAGGTAGCTGCGCAACGAACAGGCCAGCGAATAAGTTCCTGGCTCTTCTGTAGGCATTGTTGTTAGGCAAGTGACGCAGAATATGTTTGTGCATGTTCGGCCAACATCCTATCTATTCGCAGATATACGACAATCGTTCGTCGTTTGTCCAAATTACCTGTATCTTTTCTTGCAGTGCTTCCGGCTCGTTTCGCATTTCACCAGGTTCCATTTATTTCCTCTCCCAAAGCATTCGATTCACGTACTTTGTATTTCACGCTCATTGATGTTATTTATTCGCATGGGAGTTCTCCCAAAATGTATATTACTATAATAAGTTTGATTAAATCTTGTCATTAACAATCAGCATGGTATTTTCAGAAAGCGCTTGCTCCATTGGCTAAAGGTTTACCCTCTGCAGTGGAAGTACTCAGAAAGCAATTGACTCTCTCTGAATCAACGATAAGGGATCTGCGGGAAGAAATTCGTTGTCTGCAAAGTACTATTGAACGTATTTCAGAAGAAAACCGTGAATTGAAAAATATGATCCAGGTATGTTTTTGGGAAGAGAAATATGTTTTTTCGTTCGTAATTTTAACGCATCTGCTTATGTTCGTGAAACATTTTTTAAAAATTATCTTCCAGAAATATAATCGCAAATACCGGCATTACCGAAGTCGCTTGATCTTCTTGTTAGGATCCCGCCTTAAGACCATGCCCCCTTCACCGTATTTCTACCTTATCAGCATTTTTTTTACCCACTCACGTTAATGCCAAATGAGGTATGGAAAGTTAAAAATTGGATGGTCTCGATCAGTCACATCGAGTGAAAAGCCCCTATCACTTGACCGTTCTGTGATTGCAAGGTACCCTTGCTATTTCGGCATTTTTTTCTTGCACCCAATAGTTGGCATACCTGTGAGCTAGCAAGCGCTAGTAGATTTGGCCAGACTGGCTTAAGACCTCCGTTATAGAAAACCCTTACCAAAATCGCAAGTGGTTTTTGACCGATAGTGTCTTTCTAAAAAACATAAAAATTATAGTGCTAACTGTAAAGCCCTTAATCCTAGATTGCATGATTATACGATGCTTCATTATAATAAAAGAAGGTGTTTCGAGTTTCACGTTGTGCAAAACTACGAATCTTGCCGACGTTTCGTGAACATTTGCATGTAACTTATTAAGGACTAACTTGAAACTAATGTTTCAGGTTATGTTGTTCATATCTATACTGTGTACGATGCCTGTGAGAGCGCCCCACCATGGAAACAGGACACACCTCATTGGCCAACCAAGCCTTATTTTAAAAAATCCCGGAGGACGGAAAGCCAAATCGATTGCTTCTCTATGTTTTTTTGTTGTGTTTTCTCTCTATGTTGTGTGTTTTTGCGATGACGGTTGTTTTATCAAATAAAATGTTATGTCCTGTTCCGATATGATGTTCAGCTCGTGCTAACTGCGTGTAATGTTTTAGCCTGACTGTACTCTCATGTTACTTTTTACGTTGTCTCACCGCTTTCCCGGTTTCTCCAATATAGACTTTGCCAAAAGTGCAAAGGATTTTATATACTCCCGGATCACTGAGAGGTGCTCCTGAGGTTAATTTGTAGAATTGGTTAATGAAAGAGAAGTATTATTGAGTCAGTGTTCTATAAGATGTATGAGATCGAAGGAGAAATTTGCAAGTGATTTAATAATACGGATTGTCTCAGGTTGTATCTTGAGGTTGAATGTGAATCTGTTGTATCTTTTTGTAAAAGTGAACAGAGTTTTAAACATGTGAAATACAGTTTCCTGTGAAAGGATTCAGTTCCTGAGTGAGGCAGCGTTCAAGTTGCTAAAATAAAACAACTTCTAAACAATCCTAACGATAAAAAGGTACCTTGCAATAATCCGGGAGTATATAAAATCTCTTGTTTTTGTGGCAAAGTCTACATTCGAGAAACTAGGAGAGCGGTGAGCCAACGTAAAAAGGAACATGGTAGTAAAGTCAGGCTGAAACAATTCACGCAATCAGCACTAGGTCGGCATCAAGTCGAAACAGGACATAATATTTTATTCAGCAAAACAACCGTCATTGAAAAACATACAATAATTTTGCAAGAAAAAATAGAGAAGCAATCGAAGTTTTGAAACTCCCTTGTCATAACAATAGGGAAAATGGATATAATACCAATCCGATTTAGCTTCCTCTCCTCCCGGGTTTTTAAAAAAAGACTTAATTGCCCAATCATGTTGAACCAGTCTCTACACGGTAGGAATGTTTGGCCTATCACATGTATCGAAGAGAGCATATATATTTATAAAATGTCGACACGATTCGTATTCTTGCACACGATTTTAACACGTAAAACACCTCGTTTTATTATATTATATAGAATCGATGGACGCAATTGATGGCGAAATAATTTTTTCTCAGCACGTAAATGAGGAACTGCAGCAAAAACAAATAATTTTTTTAAAAAACTTAAATACATGAGAACTGAACGAGAAAAAGCGAAAATATCTAGCCTCGAACCCAACAGTCGTATGCTTTACATAGTCAAAACTACGTTGTATGCGATTACGTTGTATGTTATTAGGGTGTTTTAAGATTTCGATTGCTTCTCTATATTTTCTTGGGAAATTATTGTATGTTTTAGCGATTACGGTTGTTTTGTCAAATAAAATGCTGTGTCCTGTTTTTATGTGAAACTGAGCTTGTGCTGATTGCGTGAATTGTTTTAACCTGACTTTACTCTCATGTTCCTTTATACGTTGGCTCACCGCTCTCCCGGTTTCTCCAATATAGATTTGGCCACAAGAACAAGGGATTTTATACATTTAAATATGGTTTGGTTGTTGTGTTTGTTGAGAATTTATCCTATTTGTTCTGTGACACCTTGGATGTAGGGTAGGATGGTCATCGTTTTTCTCTCTCTTTCTTTAGCAGATTCTTTTGACTTGTTTTTTTGAGTATATTTTCTTATTGCTTTATCAATGTGTTATTTTCTGTAATCGTTTTTTATTAGGGTTTGTTGAACGTTTTGTAATTCTGTGCGTAAGTTATGGTTTTTGGGAGCCCGTAAAGTCTTGGAGAGATGGGATTAGTAGGTGTTAATTTAGTTATTGTATGGCTGTCAAGTGAAGGGTTTTTGTTTTACTGACTATTTTTTTTTGGGGTCCTTGTTTAAGTTTTTTGTATGTGTGGTGAGTTAGAAGGTCTATGATTTTATTGTTATAGTCTGCTTTGTTCATTATTACTGTTCTGTTGTTTTTGTCTGCGGGTAATAGTATGATATCTTTGTTCCAATGGAGTTCTTTAATTGCGATTTTTTTTGTTTTGTTAAGTTTGAGGAGGGACATTAAGCTTGGCCAATTAGGTTCGATCAGTCCGCACGGTGGCCAATTACAGGAATCGCAGAGAGTATACATAATAACATAACCTGATACCTCAGTTTCAGGTCAGCACTGAATAAGTGAACTGCAATGTTCACGCAACGTTGGCAAAATTTGTAGTTTCTTGTACACGATTGGAACCCGAAATATCTCTTTTAATCTAAATGAATGATCGTGAAAGCTTTAAATCTATAATTTAATTTATTTTATAAGATGAGAAGGCATATGTAGCAAAACATTTAGGTATGTCCTCGCTGCTTAATGATGAAAGCTAAAAGAGATAACCAACTAGGCGGTAACTTCGGAAGATCTGGTCGGAGCCTGTATGAGCAACTTTATATTTTTATCTATGGTTATAAAGAAGGTCAAATGAAAAAGCTCGCTGTTTACCTTCTCAATGATTAAAAAATTTATCTGAAAATATAATAAGGTTTTGAATTCTGGTAAAGGCCGCGTGGCTTGGAAATTTTAAGTATAGGAGTCTTTAGTGAGTTGGATTTGAAGAATGAGAAGCTGACATGTTGAAAATAATATTAGAATTATATATTGCATGTTGCACAAAATAAAAATAAAGTTTTACAGCTTTAAATGTTACGAAGATTAATTTTTGAACTTTAAAATATTTTAGGAAGAAGTTAAATGTGCCAAATGTAAAGTTATTTAAAAGGAATAATTTTTGCAGTTCGCGTGACAGTTTTTTGTTGTGTAGAACCAGATGAGAGGTGTCTAATATGATCTGCAACTTCGTCCCTGGTCGTGGATATATTAGAAGGTGTCGTCAATACGGCCGGCATTATACAATAGGAGATAGTTACGCAGAGCAAGATACGAGGGTCATTCCAAAAGTAAGTTCCGATATTTTATAAATTATCAGGAACATGTCGGAGGCAAAAATTGGACTGGATATTTTCGTTTGTATCTCAGGACGTCACTGAATTTTTATCAGGCCGTTATCAGCTGGTTTCTCTTATCAGTTTAATTGTAGCCATGAAGCTTCCCATGACTAGCATGTCCGATTGTGAAGTGCGAACTGCAATCAAATTTTGAGTCTCAGAAGGTGTTGGTGTTCCCAAAATTTACCGTTGGGTCACTTTAGTATATGGAGAAGAAGTTATGAGCTTCGAAATGATTCGCAGGAGGAAGAAAAGTTTCCTGGAAGACCGAACAAGTATGTATGTCGAGGTGCGTAGTGGGCTGCTTTTCACCTCCCGTGGGGACGTCGCTGTTGCTGCAGTTCATGCGCTTTTGGATAAAGATGCTCTGTACACCCTGAGTGAGGTTGTTAAAAAACTTTATCCAAGTCTTCAAATGACAAGATGCTCAGTTTATCGAATGATTTCTGACGATTTGAAGTGTTCGAAAGTCAGTGCAAGTTGGTCCATCATTCAACCCGCAAAACAAAACGGCAGAGTATGGCGTGTAAAACTCCCCAAAAGTCAACAGCTACCTAACGAAAATGGACACGGAGCGGAATGGTAGATGGTCTCCAAATTTAAACCACGATTCAAGAAATGCATTTACCAGTTTGGCGATTATGTCGAAAAATAGTTTGGATCTCGTAAAGACTAAGCTGGAACAATGCGAAAAACTAGTATACAGAGAATTTTTGTTGTTTAAGAGTTATCGGGCAAACCATTATTAAAAACAGGTATAATGCTAAGCAAGTACACAAAACATGACTTGTTGGCAGGACAGTTAACACATGACATTAGCAATCTCATTGTAAGTGATTGAGTTACAATAAGGTCTCATGATGTTTATAATAGTGTCTCACTGTCGATAATGTTATAGTTTCTTATATGCAAGATGCACTACTGAGTCACAGCCCATACAGTCGATACAATTTAAAAGTTTTAACAAGGCAGTCGAGGTCGCAGGCGCTGAAGCGATCATTTCTGTGGCTGATAACTTTTTCCTGTGTCGCAATGACGAAATCTTCCGTTTCTTGATACAGAAACCCTTTTTCAGGCAAATATTGGGTGCCTCACTAAACGCTTCATGTGAACCCAAAGTTTTAGGGTGCTCACTGTGGATAGCTTCCTTTATCCATTGCATTTCTAATTCCTCCATGTTTTCTGCCCTTATATCCTTATATTCAAGGCATCCTCTGAGGACAAAAACAAAGGGCGTGTAGTCACAATCCGCTTTTCAGATGGTGCTGCAAAGCGCAACACCTCGTTTGCTGTTTAAATAGTCTCGCAACTATTTAAATTGTGCCTTAAACAGTTTTTTCATATCTACAATACCCCTACCCCCTCTATGTCGGGGTAGAACTACTCTTTCAATCGTTGAATTAATTTAATGCGTTCGGTCCTTCGTCATTTCTACACGGACGATTCTGTTTAATTTTTCAAGGTCCGTGTTAGACTATTTGATGAGCCCGTAGGAGTGCGTGAGGAAAGAGATGGTATAGGTGTTGATTGTCCTGATTTTATTTACCAAGTTGAGAGAACTCTTCATAATCAATCTAAGTCTCGTAGTGAAGACTGTCGTTATGCTTGTTTTAGCTATCGTATGGCGAATACCCTTAGATTAAAGAATACCCAGATATTTATATGCCACACCCGTAGCCATTGCGTCGATGTCATTTCCGAACTCGTTCTGTAACTGCGGTCTCTAAATCCGCTCTGGTTAAGCTTGAGCGATGACAACAGCGTCTATAGTGACTCGATCTTTCCTGCCTCACAAGTTTTACAACACCCTTTTTGTTCTTCTATAAGGATGTCGTTCTCGTCGAAATGAGAATATACCTTATCTGCAATTATAGCGGTAAGACATTTATAAATTGTTGGAAGACAGGCTGTCGGTAACATATACGTAGTATATGTAAACATATACGTAGTACCGTGGATCATAAAGCCATGTTCCGACCTGGAGCTTTCCAGTTACTTGCCATTTTCAAGACCGCTGAAACATCGAAAGTGTGATGTTTGTCAGCGGCATTTCAGGGCTATTGCTTGCCCTTGCTTTCTTCAGTATGAACCACGCAGTTTCCAAATTTCTTTGGTGTCTTCGGTGTTTTGCTGTTTATTTTGCTTTACACTCAGTTCACGATAGTTGAAAGGACTAAGTCAAGTGACTGATGGGATTAGGATGTCATAGGTTAATTTAATACAATACTTGAAACCTGCTGCGATGATCTTGTGGGTATACAATTACGAGCGGCCGCGAGCGTTGAAAGTGAAGGATTATGAAATGGCGTAGGTGGCAATATCAGTGACACAAAGTTTGTTTGTGCATGAAGTTAATTTAGCGCTTTAGCGACACGGCTTTGCACTATCTTTCCAAAACTTGTTCACGGAAAAATATATTGCAGCTTGGGGGCCTCATACAGATGTCTCATTTTTTGAAATCACTACAGTTCGTAAATTTGCAACTTTGATTTATCCGGCTCGAAGGACCATTTTTGCATTTCTAATAAATAAGAAGGTTATTTGAAAACATAATAGCAAAATTTTAAATTCCGGTAAAGGCCACCTGGTTAGAAAATTCAATGGATCGGAATCTTTAGTGAATTGGCTTTTAAGAATAAAAGGTTCAAATTCTAAAAATGTTATTAGAAGTATATTGCACTAGTATGCCCGTGGTCTCTGAGAGTGCATTTATGGCGTTGGCCTACAGACATTGATTCATTCTTATAAAAAAGTAACAAACCGTGATCATGGACAGAAATACATACCGTTTTACATATTTGTTATAAAAGTACGAAGTATACAACTTGTAACGTATAGATCCATACCACGATTATAATAAGCAAGTTGTGCCCAAGATACGTAAATGTATATTATATCGGCACTATACTTTAAACTCGTATAATTTTACAAAGCATCCCACGCGTCGAACATCCGCACAAAGCGGAAAGGAAGAAGGCCCGTTCTCGTAGCATAGATTGGGGACCGCCAGCCAATCCCGGCATAGCGCGCTCGGCTGGCACAAATAGGCAGTTCATCGCGACACCGATCTGTTTCGTCTCGTCACTGCAGGACCGAGGCTTATAGTAAGTACGCGATCTTCGTTGTCTGCTCTCGTTCAATAAATATTATGGTTTTCCTACACTTAATACTGAATCAATGCGAACTTTTCTTTGGGGTTGTTTTGTTAACCCCATGGCCTGCCAGAATTCTTTCATTGTTGGGGAAATTGTCTGAATCTTTGTCCTCTTTCGTTCCTCTAGAGGGATGCGTTTCTCCTAGGGCTCTTAAAGGCACTAATGAGAGCCTTTTCTTTTGAAAATCCTTCTTTGTTTTAAAAGTAAATACACGTCTCGTCCTTGTTTCTGGGCAGATGTCTCGATAGCTCCCTGGCCTCAAGGACCAGCTTGATTAAAAAAATATGAGAAATAAAGATAAATAAGATATTCAATAATTTCTAAATTTTATAACGAATAAAAGATATAAATTCCCCGTGCTCACCAGTATAATTCTTAAGAACAAATGATTAAACGTTAGTTTTCTTTTTCTCATGCTTTACAATTAAGTAATGGTTAGTAGCACGGATTCTCTGGCACACAATCAATAAATGTAAGACTGAGATTTTCCAGAGAGTCAAAATGATTTTCCTTCGTTTTCTTAAAATTAAACACTAAATAATATCAAAATGTGTCACTTCTTACAAAAAGGAAAGGGGAAAACTCATGCTGGCTCCAGGATTAAGTAAGTAAACTAGAATTTTAAACAATTTTTTATTTGTTTAGGTGTGGTAGCCTTACTTTTCGTGACCTTCACAAACAAACGTAAGTGCATTCATTACGTGTCGGGATATTTGGATAATTGCGGTGTAGACGTAAATTTGGGATGCGAAGAAGTACCGAGACTCCGCCTTTGTGAAACGCAAACATAAAGCAAAATAATGACACGTTAAAAACTCATAATATTTTAAGACTGAAATTTTAAACTAAATAAATATTTAATTTAGAATAAGCAATGCGCCAATCGATATTTTTTAGCTATTTATTTATAGATCTTGTAACTGATGTGGTCTCAATGATGATGATGCTTCTAATTACAGTTAGCACCTTAAGTGCGGCATTATAGATCATTCATATACTACGTAATGCGTTTTACTTTTGTTCATATATTCATATCCTTCTTACCTTCACTGAAATTTTATCCTAATCTTTCTTTAAACTAAATAAAAACGTGCAGTGTAGTTTATGAACACCCCTTAGATATGCGTGGACGAGACGTATGAAAGTCATGACGTTGGTTATAATGCTCAAAATCATTTTTCTTATCGCTCACATTTATTCATTTTCAAATCTCTATAAAATTTCTCTCAGTTGTATTAATTATTGTCACAATTATTGTTTTTTAGATTTTAAGAACAAATTCTTTGCATATTCCAATCAATTAAAATGAGTTACTCTAAAAAGTGACCTACTCTTGCGGAGTTTCCCTTATTAATTTGACCAACATTTTATTGTTCCCTAACATCATTTTTTTGCCTAGGTTTTTGTGTATGCTTCATTGCCATTAACATAACGCGCTATTAATTTTCGGATGAATTAATATTTACGAAAATCTAGTTTTAAGAAAATGAACATATGCTTGGCAAGACATGCGGAAAGGCTAACCTTAACTCAAAGATTGCGTTTAGTTTTAATATTTAATTAGTTTTAATTTAATTTAGTTATAATATTTATTATGTACACTGTATAAATTGAATTTTAGAATTTGAACCCGACATCCTTAGCATTTAAAAATTTCATCACATTAACATCTTTTTTATTGAATAGAGTACCCTCGTTAATAGAATTACAAATGGGAATCGTTTGATACTTGGATGATAGTTGCATTAAAATACACTGTAGCTCTGGTTAAGATTTTGGAACCATTCAGAGCTTCATAGTCGAGAAATTTTTTATTGATAATAACATGTGGTCTTATGAGAAGACGTTCTTTTTGTAGCATTTAATAAGATTGAAAAATGAAAAAATTCTGAAATAATTCTGACATACAGAATGTTACCCGAATTCAATATCTGCTTGGAGAAGTATCATGAAGAACCTATAAGAATAGACAAATAATTAATTATTCTGTAAATGTATGACTGATGTCAGTGAACTGAAGGTATGACAACGTCGCATCCGTTTTACGTGCTCTAATTTATATGCGAATTTCGAATAACACGCGTGCTCATAAGCAACGTTGCCAAACTTATGACTGTGACCGTGTGAATCAATAACAAATCGAAGTGTTCTCTCAACTGACTTGCTACGTACCGAAGGTACTTCCTTAAACATTAATGTTGCAAAATGCGCGAAAAGAAGGACTTACAAATTCCGCTTGGCCTTGCTAATCAGATACAACTCCCACGTCTTTCAACTCTCCCTTGACGGAAATGAATAAATGAATATTAGGTTAAGTGATTTTTTAGGAAAATAAATTTACATTGCACTGCAGAATATCTTTATTCTGCCCGACAAAGGAAAAACATAGTTAAGCGACATTTGTGAAATATGGGTTTTTTATATCAGTGGAATCAGGAGAGTAAGCTGCGCCTGGCTATTATGGTTAACATTATAATTTTTAATTATTTATAATGAAAAATAAATGTTTACAATTCCGAATATTGAGCAAATTGGCCAAATGCAATATAAAAATGTAGGGAAAGTACTTTGCGGTGTCTGAAATTGGTAAAAGAAGGCGAATACATCACGAAATACAAAGGAAATAAAAAGTAAAGTACTTTTATGATATTTTGTCTGAAAAACGTGGCTGAGAACGCTGCTTGTTACAAAATCAAAACTCCGCATGTGCCACCATGTCATGTACGCAAAGTCTCATGTTGTAAATGTTTGGAGTCGAACAAAGATGTGCAAGCGAAGAAATGTGCAAGCGACGTAGGTTAAATTTAGCATGCCATGCATGGCGTTTGCAGATTTCTCTCGTTATATGCAGGGTTGAACGCTTGATAACTTTACAGCGAAACACTTCGCAAGCGACTTTTCGTACATTTTAGCTGGGATTTGATTCCAGAAAAATTCGCGAGTACATTTTTTAATCTAAATTGTTTAAATAATACATTTTTTCTTTCAAAAGCAGAAAGAGCACATGTGTTTTACCAAAAAGAGTTACTTGCATTAATGAAAATATATTCCTATACTAAAGTACTTAGCTCAAATGGTTTTTCTTGAATATTACCTTTAAACTCAAAGAGCACTTACATTGCTTTTTAGCTTGGACGGTAATATTTATGTTAGTTTAAATTACAGGCAAAAACTTCCGAAGCAACCATAAATGGACATATTGGAGGAGAGCAAGATCTAGAATTAGAACCAGTACTGGACATGAAAACTATCATAGTTCGGGGGAATCAACGACCTACTTCTATGTACGAAACCAGAGAAGGGTTGCGAAAGCCATCGACTTGGAATGCAAATATAAATCAGGTATAAAATTTAGAGTTTTATCCAACTGTATGAAGTATTCAATTTTTAAAAATTCATCAGTAGGGATATGGCAATGGTAGCGACAAGATAACTCTGTAGTTTAACTCTAGCATATTTTTTCGAAATTGCTGATTTGCCAGATGGGATTTTTCCACCACCACTGGTCTCTATTAACTGCTGGAAAGGCGCTGTGGTGGTAGCGCGCCTTGTGCTTTTGAGCGACTAAGTTGAAGTGTATTTTTTTTATTTTAATGTTGTAGAAAATGTATCTCAAATAAAACAAGAATATTTAATGATATTCTGCTCTAAAAAATGTCATCTTTTTTATGACACGAACATGATTTTATTAATAAGGCCAGAATTTTAAAATAGGGATGTTAATAATATTATTACATTATACTTTTACAATGATAAGTAAGGGGAATTTCGAAATCATTGCCGTTGAATATACATAAATGCTCATATATTGATTGTGAGTTTACTGCAATACAGTTATAGATCATTTTAATAGTAATTGCTCTTTTTTATCTATTGTAATAAATTTGTTCAAGTTGAGCATTTCGCTGAGCTTTCTCTCATAAAAAAGATTTATGCAAATAATGTGTTTTACATGAATTACGTTCTCTGCGCTTAGATTAGACTCTTAATTTATTTATAAAGCAATCCCCTATCTGGACAGGCCTAGTTTAACACTCAATGTGAATGAAATAAAGAAAAACATTTAATAGTGAATGTTCTGTTTTAAACTGAATTAACACAGTAATGTGTACGGGTTTCGAAGATTGCAGACACCTAAAAATATTCCTAAAAAGTTGAAAATTAGGACAAATATAATCTATTTCGTTAAGAGAATGACATATGTTAAAACGGACAATATGTTCAGATTCACCTTCGGAGTCACTTTGTATATATATAAGTATTAATAATTAAATTTAAGTAAAAAGAGAATGTGTAACTAAATAAAAATAAATAATATAAATAACCAGGAAAACATAAAATGGATTCAAGGGATACCCTTAACACCCAATTTCTGACAAATTCTGAACATTTTCTCATAAATTCTGAATTTTTCTGACTATTTACGCGGAGAAACGTAACAAAAGTAGTCAGCAACTATAATAAAACCATATTTCATGGTTTATATCTTTAGGTTGCGTAGATATAGTTTTCTGTAAATTACGGATGTAGTTTATCTTTCAGTGATTTTAATTTTCAACTCATTAGACGGATAGTCACTTTATCTGGTTCATTTGTCTAGCGAGCATTGGACTGTAAGATGTGGTGGTACGTGGAGGGGATGTATTTCTCTGTTCCTCCTCGCGACTAGAAATGTTAGATTCATGCCCCATTTTGCCGTTTAATAACAATTAAATTAAAATCGAAAACTTGTGATTTTCATGAAAATCAATACTAATTACTGATAGTAATGATTGGGCAGTAAATACGTCTAAAAAAACTATTTCCTCTGAAGTAAGTGGGGGGATCAGCCTGGGCGGAAATTTCGCTTTACCTTATAACAAAAAGAATTTTCTTGCAGCTCAAATAATCTCTAGTTTTTAATGTGACATGGAAAACATATAACATTAGATATAAACATATAACAATAGAAAACATATAACATTAGCAATACATTAAGAAATAAAGTTACTTATTTGACTAAAAATTTTATTTACAATAGCATATTACACAGAACGTCACTATGGAGAAAAATATTTAAAAAACTAAAGAGTTTATGAGTTCAAATAAAGATATTATCTTTACTAATGCAGTTAAAGCAACAAAAGTGTTATAATAAATCGAACAGATTACAGTACGCACGCCTTATGATTAGTAAAATATAAATCAACTTGTCAAATTATAAAAAAAAAAATTCAACGAATTTAACTGCATCGCTAAATACTCTAAAAACTACATATCTCTAGCAGTGTCTTCACAGAAAAATTGTGGGAAAACTGACTATTATATAAAGGATAGTTGGGATTTCAGAAATAAATTCTGTAAAATTACGGTTCCGAAAGACTTCATTATTATCTTTCTAGATATATATGATATCTACGCAACCTAAAAATAGAAACCTTAATAAAATTTTTATCTCACCATACAGTCAAAGCTTAGGTCAAGGGTCTCTGAAGGTAGATCCTGTTCTGCTCACCATCTACTGGCTATTTTTAAAAACAACATAGGGTGCGGATTTGATTTGATGTTCTCATATTAAAGAATGAACCTTGTGTTTTAAGTTAATTGTACTTAATCAATTGTTGCCTTCTCCTGTATAGAGAGGTGTCAGGTTTGCACAGAAAAATGGGATGCAGACATTACCTTAATATTCTTATTTGTTATTTAAATATGTGTATTCATTTAAAATATTTAAATTTCACGAAATGCAACTCATCAATGTGAACGTTCTCATTGCAGGCTAAACGGGAGACTGAATCTCCATCTCGACCGTGTACAACCCAAAGCCTTTGGGAATATGGTGCTGCAAGTCGTCCACATCGTGAAGAAGTTACTAGGCGAACAGGTCAAGTTACAAAGCGTATTCAGGAACTCTGGAATGCCATGCAGGATCCGAGTCACAGAGAGGCTTTTGTACCTTGTGCAGAGCGAATTCGGGTCGCAGTCGCCGAACTTGCTGCAATTTTTCCTCAGGTTGGTATATAATTAATTTCGGGAAGGCAGGATTTAAATCTCTGTGAATATGTGTGTTACAATAATTTAGCAGTTCAAAAAGTCACACCACTTGAAAAACTCCCAATAGAAGCATTGGTAACTTTCTGCTCGACATTGCATTGAGGGGCGTAGCGTTGTTCTGTGACCTAGAATTACCTAATCCACCATATTCGACCTAGTAATAATAAATATCAAAATAGTTTAAATATAAGTCAGGGATCTTTTTAGTTTTAATCAATTGCTGAAATTTCTGAGAGTTCATCAAGATAGACAAAAAGAAATTTCGAAGAACGAGGTTGTTTTTTTTTTAATTTACACTATTTCTTAAACTCGTTGTAAATTGCGATATATTTCCTTATTAATTTTCTTAGTAGTAAAATTATGACACGTTTCTCGTCACTTGATGATTTCTGGTAGTGTCATGTACGTGGTATGCAATGGTAACAAACTAATAACCTGAACATTGGAGTGAATGCTGTTAAGTTGCTAGTAGATGCCAAAATTATTAAAGTTGCACACTGCGTCGACGTATGTGCTTTTAATGTACACCAGACTCTTGGTTTAACCGCCCGTAGTTTACCAATTCCTAGAATTACTGGCTCATGCAGTTTTTTTAGCTCAAGGGGTGAGAGACTGTTGCGTCTCTTGTCTCAGAAGGGCTACAGCAATATTATACATTTCAATTAGAAACCGTTCACGCGGCCCTGAATGTTTACGTTTCGATTTCTCCGTTTTAGCACTGGTTAAACCGAGAGTCTGGTGTATAAATCCAATAAAATATTATCTGATGTTCTCGCATTCATGTCAAAGTAATAAGTATTTGTAAAAAGTACCAAAAGTAGCCTATTTTTTGTTCGTATAAGACAATTTAATTTTTTCTTATATTGAATAAATTAAATGTGTTCTCTAACACTACCAGACTTATGCTTACACAGTTTAGACCACGTAAAGAATATCGTGTGCTCACATATTGATGTTAAGCTTGTAAAAGCGAAAAAATTATTATTTTATATTATCGTTCAGTATCCTTTTTGAAATTTGATGACATTTTTACCTATATAAGTACTTTATAATGAATTAGTTTCATAAGTTGGTAAAAATGTTTATTGATTTTATTGATAGAATATGCGAGTAATCCAAAAAGTAGTCTATTATATTCCGAGAACGGAATGTGTAGATACATGTCGGAATTTGTTTATATGGTCTAAAGCAGGACTGAACAGGGCTAATGTGTTTGTAGTCTAGGCGCCATATGAAGTGTTGGGAAATAAATGCTACCTAAATTCTGACTTCGGGTATTCTTCTAATCATAGCATGTAGTTAAATAATGTAGGTATTACTAATATCTACAAAATGGCTTATTGTTCATTGAAATTTGTTTATTTGTTTGCTTGGAAAAAAATAAAAACCGTCTAAAAGTGCTTTTTTTAAATATGCAATTATTATTGCAATAATTAATAAACAAGTTTCAAATAATCAGAAAAGATGTCCCTCGGCACCCTTAAAAAGTATGCAAAATTGCCGCCGCACAAAGTTATAAATAGTTTTAATCAAATCTCATATGTTATTAGTTTATTTTCATAGCCTAATTTCTTATAGTTTATGGTCCCAGGATACGCGATACATTACCTGTGACTCAAGTGCTAATTTATGATGAATTAATAATTATAATAGATTAATAACAAAATTTATGAGGCAGAACAGAAATTAACTGTCTCGTCAAAAAGTTACAAATCAAGCGAAACCAGACGGGAAGTGTGCAACAGTCGCGACGTGTCGAGCGAATACCGTTCGACCGACGGCGACTGTGCCGTATATTATTCAACGATTTTAAATTAAATTTTAAACTCAGTTTAATATTAAACTTAAAATTAAAAGTACAAATTAAAGTTGTAAAAATAAATATTTAAAGTAGAAATTATACCAACAATTTCATTTTTTTATGTATATAATTTCAAATTCAAATTGACAAGTTTAAAATATTATTTCAATCCAAAGTGAGCATTTGTGGCTAATTGCAATTATTTGTGTAATCGATTAAAAATGGAAATTATAGTTTTAAAATAAATAAAATGCATTTCACTTTGACATTTTACAATCTTTCATTCTATAATTCTTAATAATTTTATAATGTATTCTTATTATAAAATAGAAAATATTTTAATCTTTAATTATAAGAATTATCAATAATTTTTTTAATTTAATACAACGATAATAGTTTACATTATTATTTAAAACTTTTACTCGGGTGAACCCGGTTATGCATCATAGCCACGGACTGAGTCAAGTGACTGATGAAATCAGGATGTTATTAGTTAATCTAATACTATGCTTGAAACCTCCTGCGATGATGCTGTAGGTATACAATTACAAGGAGTACATTATTATTATTGTTATTATTATTAAAATGTTGTCACAGGCTTAAGATGGTTACAGTCCAACATGTCGAAGACATTTTTGGTTAGAGTTG
>JAAAKG020199236.1:0-23743 GCA_010014905.2 Druon quercuslanigerum | reverse complement strand
ACGAGATATGGGCGTTTGAAAATGAAAAATAAAAATCATGATGGCGGCGGAATGGTCGATTTTACGCCTGCGCAAACTCAGGGTTAAGGTCATCATCAGAGATCCTTCGGATTGAGGGACCAAAGAAAAAATGTACATAAAATATTTGGGTCAGAAACTAAATGCAATGGGCTACTGGTCATCTGGGTTTCAATTTCAATGACGCGACGCATTGCCGGAATGAGGCGATGGACCTTCCCACAGTCAGGCCAAATATGTTATATGCTAGTTTATTGCAGAGTGTTTCTCATTTATTCAAAAAAGATGTAAATATTGTGGATTACTGTCCCATATAAAATTTTATTATGTAGTCAGTGAGAGTTCCCTCAGTACATAGTCATAACGTCTCGGCTATACACTTGATGCCCTTCTCAAACTCTTGCTCCGATACGTTTGGGCATAGGTTGTAAATTTCCCATTTTTTACATATTTGAGAAGGGCATCCGATGCGTTGCCGAAACATTATGACTGTGTACTGAGGGAACTCCTATTAATTTTTGAATAAAATTTAAAATTACCAGTAATGTACAATGTTTACATATTTTTAAAATGATTTTACCCCGGTTGACAACACTAACGTGTTTACATGCAAGTGTTGTGTACCTATAACCAGCTGACGGAGTTCTGGCTGTTTTAAACAGTGAGATTTAATTGGAAATCAGTGAGTTTAGTCACTCATTTTTAGAATCCGCGATTTACGCGAATGAAGATTCGAACAGTTTATTAGATATTATTTTCGTTGACTTTCCCTGCTTCGTTCATTTTGTAATTCACCGCGTTCTTCCAAGTCACGACAGTATTTGCCCTCGTCCAAAATATTTCAGTAACAGTCTTATTTCACTAGAAACTAATATTGAAAAAGATTTTGTTATCTAATCAGGTAATAATTTGTTGCAACACGGATTTCTGTCATCATCGATGCTACTTTATCGCACTTTTTCTTATCAGGCTTCAATATTGATTAGTGGAATATTCACCGCCTGTATTTTCATATTTTAGTTCCCAAGATATGGATGCAAAAACTGGAGACTTGTTTCGCAGTTGGCTTCCCGCCACAAAACCGTTAACATAAGTATATTCTCTAATGGTTTAAGGATTTTCACTTATCACATTTGCTTTAAAAAAAAATATTTTTTTATTCTAGAATTTATATTTACCAGCATGACATTTTTTTATAGTATGCTAAAAATAATGTAAAAGGTTCTATTTAGTGGAGAACCGTTCCTGGTTGCAATTATAAAAGCTTGAACTGAATACAAGAATACGGAAGATACCAATTTTCATGTAAGAGAATTTATACTACATTTCAGGTTAGGTTAGACAACTAAAAGTTTACGTAACAAGACGAGCAGCTCGTTGAGTGAATGAAACTGGCTCGAGTCCATGAAACACGCCTTATCCATAAAGTTTTATCTTATTTACTTGTTTTACTCATTTTTAAACTTTGCATTCTCATCGCAAATGAGACGGTGCTTTATCTTATTCTTACTGCATACTTACTTAAATGCAGTTTTATATATTTATGCCCTTATTTTCTGATTTTGAGATCTTCGTATTTTTTTTGCGTTTTTGAAGAATTTCCTGTTTTCTTATGTCATTAAACCAACAGAGAAAGAGATAACCGACCAGATTGGTGACAAGTCGACCTCGCCAGTTGGAATTCTTCGCACGCTCGTAGAATTTCGTCCTGCCACAAGCAAAAGGTTTCATATCGTGTTACCCTATATCTTGGCCACTCTTATGATCAGGTATTATGTTTTAATCCCCCAACTTGTCTTGAAAATGCTCGTGAGAAAAACGACTTTTAATTGGAATTGATCCCTGGTTCATGATACAATTCATTCGATCTTAAGTCACTTCACAGTTTTAAATTCAAATACTTTTAAAGCTTAAAAATCTGAATCCGTAAAGATTTTTAAATAAATAAGTTCTTCCTTGTTTTATTTTAATCTCAACATATTTGCATACCCCGGCGTAAAATAACAAAGATAACTGCATCCTTCATATTTTAAATTGATTACATTTATTTTGGAAGCAACTGAAATACTTAAAAGTTAAAACCCTATAAATTCCTACAGATTTTTTCAACTCTGTTCAAAAATTCTATTTACAATTATCTTCTAGAGCATCCCCGTAATATTTTTGTATTAAAAAAAAACATTCATCGCAAAATGCTACCGTAGAAACCTTTAGGCCTCTTCGAAGTAGTGTCCCTTCAGATTCGTATTCCTTATTCCTACTAAAAACAGGCAGAAGAAAAACAAACTTGAGATGAAACGAGAATCTTCTTCTTCTGTAGAGCGGAAAGAAAACGTGATTTCTCGTTGCGCGTGGCTAAGAAACCTATCTTTATAGGTGGAGACTGATCATTACGAAAAAGCGGGAAATAAAATAAAAATAAGAAGCAGAAGATAACAAAAAAAGCGAAGTGAGGTGCCGTAAGCCTCAAGATAAGTTGACGGGCAGGAGAGATCAATTCAAGCGTGGAAATCTGGTTGGAAGAAGAAAAGTTGGTAGCTAGAACTTGACTTCTTGCAAGGTTTGACGCGCTTATCGAGAATAATCTACAATAACTAGTTGTAGCCGGCCATAACCCATCTCAGATCTTCTTCCTCTACTCTTTAAAAATGGGGAACACTGAAAAAGAAATAGCCGGCTGCTAAATCCAACTCTTCTCAGATCTGTTCAATTGAAATTGAATTCTTGGAAACTAATTTCTAAGTTTACCTCTTTGTGCGTAACAGCAATGCTTGAGAATAATTGCACGGATAAAAATAGATGTTCACCCTTAACATCTAGAAGTTTCAGGTTAACATATTTAATGTTTAACTATATTACAACCATCTAGATATTCTAGATTTTAAGGGCATGTGACAACTTAAGAACTTTTTTTTTGTAAATAAAATATCGGACTGAAACATTAAAAAATGTATCAAAAGACCATAAAGTACGTTTATATATTTCATTTGAGTAGGAATTTCAATCAAAATTATTTTCAAAGATATTAACTGAAACCATTTTTTGAACCCAAGAACTTTTCTTATATTTAAGTTCGATATTTTATTAACAAAAAAAGTTCTGAAGTTGAAAGAAAATTCAGTGAACAGGATTCTTATTGATATTTGTCAAAGAAATATTCAGTAGCATGCAGAAGAGTTTTGTTTTGCTTTATATTGCAGTTTATTTTCGATTACTTCAAATTAAAAAACTTTATCTTTGAAAGCTTCAATTTTTTAATTTTAATGAAAGAGAAAATGTTTTCAATTCGTGAAATTACCGAAAATTTTCTTACATTTTAGCGGCCATTTTGCAGTGCGACTTTTGCTTTTCATATGAGGGATGCTTCTCATTAAATATTATATATTATTGAACTCAAAAAACTTAATGGTCGCAAATTTATCCGCGGCGTAGTCCAGGAGCAGTTATCACTAGATTTTGGGATTTCATTGTGCTGCTCAACATGTGTAGTAACAAGTTTTTAAAAACCTGTTCGCTTTTTTCATTTCACCATTAGACCGTTTCCCTTTCGGGGTAGGCGTGACTCATTTGGTGGGGAAGGGAGTGTGAGGAAGGGGTTATATAATTTTTTAGATTGATCTAGAATTCTCGTGTTATTTATTTAAATAACATGTTCATTCCGCAACACTGATCCGACTCAGGTTGCTGATCAATATCTCTAGCAATCACCCCAAGTGAAGATCCTCACAAAGTCGTCATATGAGGTTCCCCACTTTGGTACATTAGTATCCAAGGTCTTTTGTTTCAGGCGTCATTCACTCTACTGACTTTCTTCTTATTAACTATTTTCCGCCATACTTTTCTGTCCTGGCATACTTCTCTAGCTTCTTTAATGTCCATGCATTTTTTCATGCAGGCTCTCGTGTTTCTATGGCTTCTTATGTCCGGTCTAACTAGGGTCTCATTCACACATTCTAACCATTCTTTCCGCGGTCTACCTCTGGGCACACTGCCATTTACTTTACCTTGATATACTTGTTTCGTTAGTCGTTCATCCTCTCTTCCGCACCACATTCTTTAAGGATTATCCCGTTACTCACTTTGTCCAACAGAGTTTTCCCGCATATTATGCGCAAGAATCTCATGTCAATCCCGTTAATTTTACTCTTATCTTTTTCTTGACAGGTCCATGTCTCGCTGCCGTATTGTACAGTTGGTACAAATATAGAATTATGTATTGCCATTTTAGCCTTATTTGATATATTTTTACTTCTGATAAGGGGGCCTCCTCTACCAATAACCTTCTTCCCTTCGTTTATGTGTCTAGCTAACTCCTCATGTATCTTCCCGTCCCTAGTAAATAAGCTATCAAGGTATACGAATTTATGAACTTGTTCAATTCTCTCTTCATTTAATACAATTTTGCATATTTTTTTCTTACTCGTTCTTTCGAACACTATAGTTTTTGTTTTATTTTGAGGCCCATGCTCTTCATGCTTCATGCATTCAATTTATTCAACATTCTTTGCAAGTCTTCGATAGATTCTGCCATGACAACCTTATCATCTGCGAACGCTAACCCACGTTCCCTTACTTTTTCGAGATCCACACCTTCTTCGTAGAAAAGAGCTATCCTTAAAAACTTGTCCATAAATAAAATAAATAGCCATGAAGACATAACGCATCCTTGTCTAACGCATTGCATAATAACGAACCAGTCACTCAATTTCCCATTTACCCTTACACTCGCTTTACCGCCCGTATATAATGTTCTTATAGCTTGTAGGAGCCATCCATTTACTTCGTACTCTTTCAGGAATACCCAAAGTTTACGTCTACCTTGTCGAAAGCTTTTTCTAGGTCAACAAATGCACACAAAACTTTTTTGCCCACTCTCAAACTTTTTTCTGTGATTTGCCTTGGCTAAATGTTTGATCCGTACACGACCTTCCTGGCATAAACCCACTTTGGGCTTCTCAAATCTTTTCTTCTGCTATTTTCATTACCCTACGAATAAGTATCTTTGAGTATATTTTACTTACGGTACTTAATAAGCTGATCCCTCTGTAATTATTGCAGTCGCTTTTATCTCCCTTTCTTTTGTGTATTGGCACGATAATCGCTTTTTTCCAATCATCTGGGACTTCTCCTATTTCGATGCATAGATTTATCAGTTCGCACAGTCTATGTGGTATGCACTCGCCATTATGTTTAAGCATTTCAGCGTTAATACTGTCTATCCCGGAAGCTTTACCGTTTTTTCAAGTCCTTGATTATATCCCTAACCTCAATGACGCAGACTTTCTCAATCGAGTTTTCTAATGCATTGTGTTCTACATCGAATTTGCGGCTTCCTACATCTTCATCTCCGGATTGTCCCCTAAAATGGTCTCTGAATCAGTTTCTAACCCCACCTGTCTCATATTGCATTTCCCCTTTGTTATTTCTCATGTTCTCATTGCTTTATAAAGTATTTTATTGCTTCCTTCAAAGTCGTTTTGTATTTTCTTCTCTTCTTCTGCTCTAATTTTATCTTTGCTTTCTTTAATTAATCGCTTGAGTATCCTCTTTTTGCGTCTGTAATCATTTATTCGTCTATTTCTTTCCTCATCGCTAAGACCTGCCATGTAATTGTTGTTTAGTTATTTAAGCCAATAATGATGAATCTGGTATCGCGCACCTGTCGTGGCTCATATCTTACAATGAGATAGTTTTTCGATGAAAATGCGTAGAACCTAAGTTGTAGAACGAAGAATTCTATATAACTTCAGTACTGTACACTTTCATCCAAAAACGACTCCATTTCGAGATTTGAGCTACGAAAGGAGCGTATACGTACAACCCGCGCGGTACAATTCACCCCCTACTGCGAGGATGGATATCTCGGAAAATATGGTCGACAAAGGAAAAGTGTATACCCCCATTTTTATGTATGTTTTACGTACAAGTTATATGCAAAAATTCTTTTTTTTTGTCGGTGCACTCTTTGCAAAATAGTCGTCAAAAACTATTTTATGGGAGTGTTTTCCACGATTTAAGGGTGTTTTCAACCTTCATCCCGGGTGCGAATGAATTTATATTAACTTCTTATACCTCAAGGATTATGCATGCCAAACATTAATAATTTATTATTAGTTTTTAATTTTATGAATATGATTTTTGTTTTTATTTGATCCCCTATTTATCCTTTTTGATCTATTGATCAAATGATTTTGATCTCCCATTCAGAATGTTTTACCTTAAATTCATAATCAGCAACCCCAGTAAACATATACACAAGTTTTTAAACAATTGTTGGAAATAAAAAAAATAGATATTTAATTTACAGAACAGATTTTTTTGACGTTTCACTACACATGTTTAGCAACACAATTCAAAAGGTTTCATTAAAATCGGTAGATTGCCACCGGTTTCTGATGTATAAACCTGATTTGACTCCTCTAAATCTATTGTGTCAAAATGATCAAATCATAAAAAATTCTGAAACCTCTATTTTATGATCATATAACGAAATCCACTTTAATATTTTCACAACATTTTTCTACTTCCCTCGAAGAATATGCCATCTCTAAAATTTGAAGAAGCGCTGTTTTTTACTTGTCTACACTCTACTGCCGTGCAAATGAAATAAAGCATATCTGCAATTCTGATTATTCATCTGTCATTTTTACAAATGTTTAAAATACGATTAAAAAATCCCTAACTTGTCCGAACTGCAGATATGCTTTATTTAATTTGCACAACCGTCTACGACTACGTCTACACGGAAGAAAATAGTTGTCTGAAATTTAAGTGACTATATCAATCTTGGATACAGATTATAGAGTAGAGGTCGATGGATGCAAGTAAGAACGCAGGCTGTAATTTTTTTGATTATCTGGGCAATGTAAAAAATTAAATTTTACGTGTTTTTAATATCTTTTTTGCTTATAAATTACGGATTTCATTTCTATTTGACAGGAAGCTCTTTAGTCACTGTAGACTTTAAAAGCCATATATACAATCATTCTTTTAAGAACTTTTCATTAAAACCTTTTTAATTTTGAATTATTGACAATTATAGTCAATTATTGACTTATTGACAACCTCAATATGTAGTTTACAGTTGTGTAATTAGAATCTCTGAAAATTCAATAATTTTAAATTTAAATATTAATAACTGTACTGTTCTAAACTGAAAACTTTGATAGTAATAATAATCGTACAATTCTATAGAAAATTATGGCTGTGGCTGCGAAAAAGGCACTATTTATACTGAAAATTCACTACAATGATTAGCTAGATTTTTTCGGTACCTGTAGACACTTCCCGAAATTTAATTGCATAATGTTAAATAGACTGCGTTAAAATTGGAATAATTTTTAAATTGGAAGGCTCAAAATGGATTAAATTGAATTCGGTGTTTTTTTACATGTTACTCTGTTCTTAATTTCACTATATTGTAAGAATGGTGAATGTTCGAATAAAATAATTTTTTTACTACTCTTCGTTTTTTGTCCTCGCTCCCAAACATAATTTCCATGATTTATTATTTTTTACTTTTATTACAACAAAAATATTTTTTCAATTAAAAAAATTTCACAAAAGAAATTACGCCTTTTAGTCGAGACATGATTTTTTTGCCTCTAAACAATATTTATTCAACTGAAGTAACCAGATCCTTGGTCCAAAGAAATTAAGTCAAAAAAAAACACATTCCCTTAGGTACATTAATTTTTTTCAGTGTAGGTAACATTTTGTTAACCAGTATAAATGGCTGTAAATTAAGTTTTAATACCTATTAATTTTATTATACCTATTAATTATTAATACCTATTGAGTTTTGTTCCTAATGGTTTACAGGTGTGTGCGATTTCACGCTTCATGTTTCTTTTCTCGGTTCCCGGACCATTTCGCGACTGAAAATTTATATTCGAGTTCGCAAGCCGGCATATATTCCCATTGTATTCATATTTCTTCCATACTCACTCGCACTGGTTTTCTATGTTCGTGTACTTTTTACGTAGGTTTCCACCACTTCCTCTTATGCACAGGTTGAATGTGTACAATTGTCTCCATATGTACTCTGCAAATTTTATTCGCGATTTACATGCCATTGCCCCCCCCCCCCCCATATGTTCGTACTCTGCCCACGGATCTGCTTTGAATGAATTATTACGTCTGATGATCAGCACTGATCAGTGAGTTACAAATATTTTTTGCAATTGTCTCAGGATTTGTAATGTTTGTGATAAATAGATGTTTTTCGTTTGAGATATAATTGTGTTTTTCTCCTTGTCATATAAATATTTATCATTAAAATTTGCTCAAGCCACTTAAGTCGCTGTTCGTCATCTTGTCTGACAACAATGAACTTTTTACCATTTGATAGATGACATAATTCTATGGCATTTCTGCGCTTTCTAGAAACCAGTCATAAATTTTCTTCCCGCGCGATGTATGATCGAATAACGCTTTTCTCTGGGCGCAACACAATTACGGAATAATGTTGCTTTTCATGCAGGCAAAGAAACGGCCTCCAACGTCCGCTTTTACCGAGAAGGTGTTTTGCTTCTTTTCACTGAAAAAATTACCGAGTTACGTTTCTCATCTTAAACCATCAGGTAGCTTCATCAGTAAAAACTGATCTAGAGAAAAAGTGATGGAAAATCATGTTTTCAGGCAGCACATTTCAACCCCTGAACTTTTTTCACAAATTTCTGGCGAGAAAAAGTTAGTTAATTAATTTTCCCTCCGGTTAGAATATAAATTAAGTACCATAATTCAAAAAAGAGAAAAATGGACGCTGATCATTTGGAAAATACTGCAAACTTGGTCTTATATTCAGAAGTAAAAAAACATGCGCGATTATTGAATATTTCCTTCTTTTAAAGCTATGTAAACCTGACAGAACCAAGTCATAAAAACATGATGTCTCCTATTTCATAATTTAGGGCTCAATTTAATGCCGCATTGCCGAATTTTCGGCTCTTCATTTTTTAAAAATATGCATGGTGCTGCCAGCTTTACTTCAAGCCAGCAGCACCACTCAAGAAATCGGTAAAAAATGTTAATATCAAATTCCCCCTTTCATAGAAAATTCCGGCTCATTTCCGGCTCCAGGTTTCCCTTTAAACCTTTTTTCTACCTTCATAATTAAAAAAGGGCCACGAAGGGCAGAAGGAAAAAAAATTAATTTTTTATTTTTCTTCCTAACATTAATTAGGGCCTATTTAGGGCTCACTTTCCATCCAAGTATGGATTTTACTACTTAGCCCTTTTTATAAAAATACACCACGGAACAGACAGCTTTACTTCAAGTCAGCAGCGCCCTAGTGAGCCCTAAATGAGCTTTATATCGTATGCATTTTCATGATTACAAGCATATAAAATTGGTTTTAAAAAGTTCAAAATTAGAATAAGTATCAAGCATCTTGTAAAAGATAACTAAAGAAGGTTATCATTGTTAGAATTTCCATCAAAGAAATATAAAAAAAGTGAAGAGGTAAAAGTTATGTATATTGTTTACGTGAATAAATAATATAAATAATTTGTCAATTGCAGAAGGGGATTAGTAATTATAGTGATGATATCAAATTAGGATTTTGATATAATAATTTTTTGACCGATTCCTCGAGTGTTGCTGCTGACTTGCAGTAAAGCTGGCAGCGCCGATGTATATTAAAAAAAAAGGCTTATTAGAAATATCCATAGTTGGATAAAAAGTGAGCCCTAAATAGGCCCTAATTAATGTTAGGAAGAAAAATCAAAAATTAATTTTTTTCCCTTTGCCCTTCGTAGCCCTTTTTTAATTATGAAGGTAGAAAAAAGGTTTAAAGGGAAACCTGGAGCCGGAAGTGAGCCGGAATGTTCTATGAAATGGGGAATTTGATATTAACATTTTTGACCGATTTCTTGAGTGGTGCTGCTGGCTTGAACTAAAGCACCATGCATATTTTCTAAAAAATGAAGAGCCGAAAATTCGGCAATGCGGCATTAAATGAGCCCTGAATGAGCCCTAAATTGTGACTTGGTTCTGTCAGGTCTACATAGCTGTATTTTAAGTACTATGTTGTATTGCATTAGAAGTAGTTATTTATTTAAAAATTAGTATGTTTACTTAATTAAGCACTTGACTTATAAGTTCTAATACTTAAAATATGGCAATATATCAGAAAATTGCTACTAACGGTTCACTGGTTCCAAACCCTATATAAAAGCAATGCAAGTAAATATTTAATTATCTTAAAACACTGACCTTATTCCTGACTTTTTTTTAACTCCTCGCCCCTCTTAACGCTTTTTCTAGAATAAGTGTGTGTAAGTTTAACACTGGCGCTACGCTCAATACGACAACTCCCCCCCCCCCACACCTGCTGTAAAGGCGTTACGCGTTTTTTGAAGGGCCGTCTTTTAGAAGTTTTGGAATATCTCGTTAAATATTTTGATACGCATTAAAAACTTGTAGAAAAAACCATAAAATCTTAAAAGATTCTTGGAAATCATTTGAAATATTTTTGAATCACCCCAGTCGGGCTTGAACAACGGGTTCAGTACTGTCCCCGTACCGCCGGATACAGACGCGGTACTGGCCTTTAGTACTGCGCCCGTACTGGTTAATAATAAATATTAATTTTTATTAAAAATTATTAAATATTTAATATTATTATATAAATTGACCAAAATTTCGCAATAATAATATTTTCTTATACTGTCTTCCCAGTACTCGTGGAGTAATAAATATTCATGATAGCCATTACTGCGTCAGTAATGGCAAGCCAGTAGCGGCTATGCAGTACTGGCTTAGTACAATTACCCAGTTCTGACGCAGTAATATCTTTCCATTACTGGTTCCGTACTAAATATTTATGATAGCTATCACTGCGCCAGTAATTGCAAGCCATTAGCGGCTAACAACTACTAGTGCAGTAGTGTCACCCAGTACTGGCGCAGTACTAAATATTTTTGATAGCCATTACTGCGCCAGTAATAATAGGTCAGTATCAGTTGACCAATACTGGCGTAGCATTGTTTACCAGTACTGGCGCAGTAATAAATATTCATGAGAGCCAGTAATGGCAATCCAGTAGCGGCTAACCCATATTGGCGCAGTACTGGATTTTTTATGAACGTCTCCACAATACGGATTGGTTCCACTGGGACTTCAAGTCCTTAGAAAATCAGCGAAATCCCTTGCAAAGTTGATTGCCATCCTTTTAGAAGTGCTGTGAAATATTTTCAAATACTTCGAAAATCCCTCAAATCTTTAAAAATACTTAGCAATTCCTACATATTCTATGGAATCCACTGAAACCTATTAAAAGTCTTTACAAACTCTCTAGAAACTATTTGAAGTCGCTTGACATCTTTGTCATTCCCTTAAAATCCCATTACATTCTTTGTAATCTCTGAAATTGAACTGAAATACCTTGACATCGCCGAAAATATTTGTGCTGCGCTCTACTCTCTAAATCTGAATAAGCGATAAGTATATCGCTAATTCAGATCAGCGTATATACGCTGCTAAAACAACGAAATTTAGCTGCTGGTCATTGAAGTTTCACTGATTAACAGCTAATTTTTGCTGATTTGCCATCGTATATATACGCTGATTTGAATCAGCGCTATACTTATCGCTGATTCAGATTTAAAGAGTACGAAGTTCGGTCAACCTAACCGCCCTTTTACAGCTCCACTGAGCTCACCGAAAATATTTGTTCTACGCTCGCCAAATTTTGGTGAATTTAAGATCTGGCCAATTTTATTATATCTTGCGTCTACTCGCGGTATTAAATAATTAACGGCAATGCAATTTTTTTATTCAGGGAAATCAAGTTTCATTATCTTATCGAAGTAAATAATTTAAGATTTGTATTTTCGAGCACAATTGAAATTTACGCCGCCATAACGATCACAAATTAAATTAACAGTCGTTGTCAGAAAATGAAAAAGTAGTCGTCGATTTCATTTTTAAATTTCAAATTGTAATAAATTGATGAATTTCAAGTGACACAAAAGCATATCAGGTTCTCGATATTCGCTAAAATTTAAAGAAATTATATTTTATGGTAATTAATTTACATTTTGTTTTTATGTTTCAGGTGAGCATTACTGGATATAATAGGATATATTTTCTGTGCAAATATGGATTGGAAATAAGGTATCGAAAGTGCTTAATAATAATTGGCAGAATAATATCGAACTGGTGTTAGAATTGAAAATATTTTTCAAGGATTTTTGTGAGGTGGAAGGTACTGTCAAGGACAGTAACCGACCACTCTGCCATTACGTGATAGAACATATTTCTGGTTTGAACAGAAATAGTATTGATGTATTCTTGTATGATTGAAATATATGCATTGCCATGCAGAATTTTATTGGAAAGTCAATATAGGTTCTTGTTTCGAGTTCAGGTGTATTTTTTCAGAATTCTCGTTCGAAAGTAAATGTAAAGTATTGTATATATTAGATTTTTCAAGTGAAAAACAATATTTCAAATTTTATCTAATTTTCAAAATTCGCTATTGATTTTTCCCATGTGATGTTTGATAGTCATAAAACTAACGGTTGTCAGGGTGATTAAAAAAGAAAAAAAAATAGAAAATTAACGTTGCAGACAGAACACCTATCGCGACAAAAATCTGCGGTTTTTCTGAGTATGCTAATAATATACTAACAATATACTATGCGTAGTCACACATGCTGGTATATGTATATGTAAATAAGTGTATATATATAATTTTTACATATATTTATTAATTACTAAATTGGCATGTACGCATTTGTTATTAAATAATTTGTCATATACATATGTAGGCATTTTATGCATTTAACACACAAATATTGAGTTATTTCACACGCATCCTCGAATCAAAAAATGGCGTGGAAGGTTACACATGAACAAAAATGACTTGGCTTTGTGCCAATCAACCTTTCCACTCCTGCCTCCCCTCAGACCCACAACACTCTTTTATACCGCGTCCGTATTTTCTTATAGTCAATCAAACATCACGTGAGATGACAAATTATTTTAGGCATTTTTTTCAAATGCAAATAAACAATCAGCCGGAAGTTATGCAACTTAGTATAAAAAATGTGTGGAAGTTATTTTTTGGCGTGGAATTTAGTTTTCTTGTCATTATTTGTTGATCATTCTCTGTTTATGGGATGTTAAATTAATATCCTTGGAAATATGAATATTGTAGATTATGTAACTATTTTAAGTGTTTTAAGACCTTGAAACAGAACATTTTTTAATTAATAACATTTATAATTGTGTAACCTAAAAGCCGTATTTGGTTGGGCAATTTAATTTATCGTCCTGAAAATTCAGTAATTTCAAATCATTTAATTAAACTAAAGAATTTTGAATTGATGGCGTTCAAAATGGAACGATTTCACATTTAAATACTGCAAAAATTCAGTAACACTTAGTGTCGTGGAAATTTTCGTAATATTTAATTCTTAGAATTAAAGGCCTTATTAGCTAAGCAACTTTCATTCAAAGCTAGATGCTCAATAGCATTTTTAAACTTGTTAAAATTAATCTAGAATTCATTGGAATTAATCTTGAATTCGTTGGAATTCATCATATATTTTTTGTAATTCTGTAAAATTTGAGCGCGAGTTGAGTCACAATCGTTGCTGAATAGGATCTAGGTTTCTATGGAACTCTTATAAATATTGTTTATTTCCTTAGAATCCCACCGAAAAAGAAATTACGTTGATAAAATTACAAACAGTCATATTTTGCCACAAGAGGAAAAATGGAAGGAAGCAGACCTAAATTGAAAGAATGAGTTTATTTTTTCAAAGGCTAAGTATTTTTAGTATCAAAGACAGCATTATCTAGAGTTTCTTAGTAATTTTAAATTAAGAATTAAACGAATTTCAATTTCTAAATTAAATACTTAGTTTTTAATATTTAAACCCTTCTATATAATAATGATTCCATCATTCAATTTCCTAACGTTAAATTCGATTAAAGTTGGTTAAATGTAGAAGCAATCAAATTCCGTATTTTAAAATTTAAAGATTCCAAATTGAGAACTTTCGGTTGTCGATACTTTAAAAATTAAGAAAGTTTCGATTTAATTCCACGCAACTCTAGTGCTCTATATTTTTGAAGGGAGTATCTAAACGCGACACTCTAGAAGTACCAAAAAAATTGGCTATTCGTACTGAAATTTCGACACAAATTGTATCTTCTCGAGCGCCTCAATTCTAACCGAAAAAGAATCTTTGTACCGAAATTTCGGTACACGTAGCCACGGCCATTTTCAAAGCACACTTATGCAAAAAGTTTCTATTTTATATTAAGCTCTAAAAGTTCATCCAAATTGAAACTCTCAAATTTAGCTTCAATTGAACAGTCCACGCTTTTCGTTTTTTTTATTTCGTAACTTTTTTTATTAATTAGGTGAACCATAAACAGGCAATGTCCTTAATGAATAAATTTACTAATTAGATTAGTAAATACATACTAATTATTCATCATTATTAATTGACCTCACGTATTTTCTCTTGTGGCCTCTATTAAAGTTTGTACGAATTGCGCTTATTAATTTTGACATGCATTTTCAACTCTCCATTCATAAGCATGTTCAGAATGAACTTGTCAAACGTGATATGAAGTTTTGAGGAACTGCGGGTTCGAGTCTATTTTTTTCAAGTTTGACGAATAAATTTATCTTCCACATTTCTTAACATTTCGTATCTGCTGGTGAGTAGCCCTCGTTTAAGACGTTTAAAAGTACACGTTACAGGCGAATTTATACATATGTAAATAGTAGATTCGTTTAACTGTTCGAATGACGTTGGTTGACGTGATGCAAACATTTTTCATGCTTAGCATATTTTTAAACGGCTCCACAGTTTGTAGATCGTTAAGTTACCAATTCTAGATATCACTCTTTAACATTCGCTTTGCCTTTTAAATATAGTTTCATTATCGACATCTTTGCAGTTAAAGTTTTTATAAAGATTACAAATGTGTAGTAAAATCGATAGTGGTAATTTTTAGAGTTTAATTTCCAAATTTCATAATGTATGGATCATGTAATTTTTATATTTGAACTATATAATATCTGGGGGTGATTCTGAAACAGTCTGTATAGATTACTACATCTTCTGAATTGGAAAAGAAACAATGCAGAAATTGTAATGCATTTCTAAAATTGATAATTAGAGACCCCTATTTTATGCGAAGCGCATTGTCGCATAATCTCTCAGAATTTAATAATTACTCGAAATTTTTGCGTTTTATGAAGTTTTCAAATTAAATAAACAAGACACGTCACCGTATGAAAACGCATAATTTTTTTTGCTTCGCATGATTTTTTTTATTTTCGAAATATTTTAAATTTTCGCATTATTTTGCATAGTTTTGCATAGACAATTTTGTTCAATTGACAAAAATTAAAAAATTCTAATAGATTTTTTACTAACTTATTAGTGTAGTACATTTCAATAGCAAGCATATTTTTTATTTTGTGAAATGTGAGTGTAAAGACTGAGCAATGTTCTATTGTTGCATTTCGAATTTTGCGCTTGTTGCTAATACATCTAGGTTAGGTCGGATACTTAATACAGCGGAACGCGGAACCTGTACTACGCCAGTCAATTCTAAAATGATGTTTGCAAGTAAGTCGTCTGTTAATGACCTTCTGTTGCTTGTAGAAGGATCCACATATGCGAGGGCACATAGCTTGTATCCGAAGTTTAGACACTTAAAATCTACTTTCTCTCTTATTCAATCTCCAGAGAAGATCACGAGAATTGTGGTAAAGCAAACGAAATCACGCTTACTTACTTCTCCTGCAAAGAATAAAAAACATTTTCAATATCGAATACAAAAAATCAACGATCTTATCGAAACAGATCCAGACAAACTCTTTTTCGAAGCAGTTGAAACTGTCTTTCATCCTGTTGCTGCAATGATCAGCACCGAGCGTTCAATGAAGGAAGCTGTGAAAGCCTCAACTTTATTAGCAGATGTGCCGATTTCTCAGTTTTTCGTCGCACACGCTGTGCTTAAAGATAATTTGGAGACAAGTCTTGAAAAAGAACCCAAATTGTTCCAAAGAACTTAACTGGAATGCTATCTAATCACTTTAATTTCGCTATTAAATGTCTTCAAATTATCTATTTTTCCGTATCAAATGAAGATGCTAAGCATGCCTTTAGTGCATATTCCGATATTTTTTCTCCAAAGTTCTGTGAGAAATAAAGTATGTATATTGTATAAATACTATAACATTTTTTATTTTTGTGGTTCATATATATTTATTTAAATTTATATCTGTTTGCTATTTATATGTTTGATTTTGTAGCTCCTCCTATACTGCGTTTAAAAGTAAATGTTTAATATCAAAGCTAAAAACTTGTTCTTTGCGTTTTTAGAAACCTAATCACGAATACAACCTTTATGTCTGACTAACGCAAGTAATAATGCTTCCAGTATTGAATATTTAAATGAATTGTAACACTGCTTTTTTCATCGCATAATTTCACATAATCCAGATTTTCGAAGCAGAATTTCGCATAATAATCCATTTTCCATCGCATAATTTAAAGATTTTCAACAGCAGAAAAAATTGTCTCTATTCATGATACTTAATACATTATTTTTACAATCATTTAAATAAAAAGATTTCTTTCAAGAAATTGATGTAAACTTATTTGGACTCAATTAAAATAACTTATAATATGCATAACCACAAACCCTGCAGTGGAGAAAGGAAAAAGTTAGAATTTCGTTTTGTTTCGCTTTTTCCTTTTTTCTCCCTCTTTTTTCAATTGTTATTTTGTTGCCTCTAATGGACTGAAAAGTAAGGTTGTTTGGAAGTCTGGTTTTTAATGGTGAGTCTCTTTGATGCTCGGTTTGAATAAAATTATTAATTAAATAATAGATTTGTTTTCGATCTTAAATTAAAAATATATAATATCATTTTCGTTGCAATGATATTTAATTTCAACTCATCAAATAAACCTTTTGATAAGTTGTAAAATTTCAAGTTAAATTTACGTAAATCACAAGCATAAACTATCGTGCCTTATTACCTGCTTTGTTGCTCATGCATTAAATATGCAAAAAAAATTTTCTTTGAAAATGTAACTTTTCTTTAAATTTCTTTTGATTATTTTGATATAAAGCACTACTTTTGACAGCAATTTTCATATGATATCTGATAGGAGGATTCAAGGAACGAAGAAGGCGTAAAAAATTTTTCGTCGAGGAAACGTGCAAAACTTGCTCCAGAGTTAGCTCGTTTCTCTGCTTACTCTCTCACCAAAATTTTTATTAACATAGTTGTTGATAGATAGTAAATAAAAAAAAGTCACAATTATTTGTTCCATGCGTCACAAGAAGAATCTATCTTATCAATGTTTGATTCTTGCATGTTTATTTGGTGTAGTTGTGGACTGAAGCTTAAGGAGTCATTTGTGTACTTTTAGAAACTCGACAGTGTTCAGATTTGGGATTAGAGATTAATAATTTTTTGACCAAACAAACTACATCAGAATTTAGTGCTATTTTCGGGGTCTTCAAACACGCAAAAATCAATTTCCCAGAATGAACCCTTATCACTGACAACCAACCCTCAATTTAAAAATAATTTTTGGGCAAAACAGACTACACCAGAATCTAGAAATATTTTCGGGCTCTTGAAATACACAAAAATCAATTTCCAAAAATAAACCCATACAATTTGTACAAAATCCTTGTGAAGTGCAGAGTAAGTGTCTTAGATATTGGTATGTATCCCATTTTTTGAAAAACTATAGAAGAAGTTTCAATAGATCGATACGTTTTAAGTTAAGTATTACTAAAATTTTTAATTGTTAAAATTACTTTTAATTTACTTTTAACATTTTTAACGCACTGTTTGTCAATCCTTCACAATAAAAATCAGACATTCTTTTCAATTCGGTGTCTTTTTTGCCCCTTTCGTTTTTTCCGTGCAGTTTTCAAAGGTGAAACCAAAAGAAACCCATGTTTGGAACACATCTGTTTAGCATCTCTGGTACCTGCGTTTTTTTCTTATAAAGTTGTTTTACGAGTATGGCCTCTTGAAATTTTTCTATGGGAACATTCTGTTTATAGATTGTTTTGTCAAAAAATTATTTTTAAAAATGGAGGGGCTGTTGTCTGTTATAGGGGTTGATTTTGGGAAATTGATTTTTGTGCATTGGAAGAGCCCGAAAGTAGCCCGAAATTCTGTTATAGTTTGTTTTGACAGAAACTCAGTTTTCACATTTGAGGGTTGGTTATCACTGACAGGGGTTGTTTTTTCGAATTCGGTTTTTTAATATTTTAAGATCCCGAAAATAACCCGAAAATCAGGTATGATTGGATTTTAAGATTTAAATGTTTTTATAGGTGTGTTAAGCTGGCACAACACTATTGTAATATTGAGGTATCACTATTTAGCGCTCATTTAAGGCTAATTTAATGCCCTATTGCGAAATTTAATGCTCAACATTTTTTATCAAAAAAAGCTGACTGCGCTAGCTTAACGTTAAGCTAGCACCACCATAACCGTAAAACTCGTTAAAAAAAAAATTAACAGATTTTTGACAATGCCATAATTTAAGGCTCATTTAGGGCTCTTAAAATATCAAAGACCGGAAATGGTCAGATTTTTTGTTTTTTTTTTTTTGTTTTAAACGCTATGTGTTGTGCCAACTTAACGTTCTGAAAAATACCACAACCAGTGAATAAAACTAAATTTGTCCCCTCACATAATTTAAGGCTCATTTAAGGCTCTCGAAATACTATGAGCAAAGTTTAAAGAAATTGCTCATTCAGGGCTTCTCAAATCTCGGGAAACGGAATTCTTCAGTTATTTTGTTTTTTTGTTTTTTAAAAAACGTACTGTGTTGTGCCAGCTTAACGTTATGAAAAATACCACAAGCAGTACATTTTGTAAAGTAGTTGAATTTTCAACTAATAAATATTTTTACTTCAAATTTTCGAACTATATTTCTCGACCGGGAAGCATGTATCAAAAAATGTAATGTTGACAAACATAAAGATGTTTTGTGACGTATATGAGTTGGATTTTAGCGTGGATGCCTCACATTGTTACTGGGATGGCAATGTAGAACGGTGGAGAGGGTATTCGTGGCAGAAACTCTTGCCAGCCCACCACCCATCGAAAACCATCCCTCGTCGAGTCAAGTCGTGAGAGTTCGACCCAGCCCAATTTTCCACCACCAACCTGGCAGGACGAGCCGCCCGGGCGTGGAGTGCAAGAGGAATTCCCATCTCTTTCTCGCTCTATTTTTCCCTCTTTTCTGCCTTGCTTTCTTCGCCGACCTCCGCCCTCCACCTTTTCCTCCGCTTCCATCACCTCCGACACCACCCTTGAGTGCCACCAACTCGAAACGAGTCCGTAGACTGCTTGGCTGCCCCCCCCCCCCTTCTCTCTATCTGTCTTTGTTCCCCTTTCGCTTTTCACCCTCATCCCTGTCTTTTTCTTCTTCTTTCCTTCTTTCTCTCTCCCTCTTCTTTCCGCCCTCTCTTGGCACGTATTTCTTCTCTTTTTAGATTAAGAGCGTATATATAACCAGAAGGGCGTTCAGCTATTTAAAAATGTAGAATATACACGGCATTTCCAATCGTTGTACTCACCACGCCCCTCCACCTATTTTTTAACCCTTTTACAGCTCCGAAAAATATTAGAGATTCACATTTTGACAAAACAAGTTTCATGTAAATTTTTTTACGGAAATTGGATGAACATTTCCTGGTAGCTCTCGAATGGTAATTTTAAAACAAGTTCTGGATTCTAATTTTGTGAAAATGTTCAATCGTTTCAAAAATAGGTGGCATGAGTAGCTTTATTTACTAAGGATCACCTTTTTTGAACAGAAAGAATAATCTTAATAAGAGTGTATTAATTAAGAAGAAAAAGAGTAACGTTTAAAGTTAAAAATTTATTTTGATAATTGTTTACTTTGAGTTCAGTCTTTGGAAGATTCTTCCTTAAAAATACGCTCAATTCGGTGTTGTTTTCAGTTTCAAAAATAATAGACACGAAAGCAATAGAAAGCACAGTGAAGGTTTTTATTCTTTAAACTAAGATACAACAAAATTCACATCAATGTTTGTCTGTGTTGTGTAAGCAAATTAAAAAAAAAATAGTTTTAATTTTAATAATATCCAACTGAATAGAGTTGTACGGAACCTTCTAAGCAACACAGCGGGCTCTTTATAATTACAATTAAATAATAATTGCCGCTTTTTTCTACAGCAAAATAAATGATTCAGAGTGATTTCAGATTATTTCTACTAGAATGAATTGTACTAAATTCGATTAAAATTTCTCGTTAAATTACATTGAATTAAAGAGAAACAAAATTTCCTTAAATTCAATGCCAATTTATGTAAATTTAGATCGATTAGGGCTGATATAGGTCAGGGAATTAAAATCAATTAGACACAAACACTGTTTTTTACATTAACATTATTAATCTTCTAGTAAGTAGGTGTAAGGTTGTTTTTATACCTAAGAAGAACTTCATAACGGTTAGGTAAAATAAAAAGTTGTCCAGGGAAAGTAGAGAATCTTTAAATTGGGATTTTTTAGCAGCCCGATAGATTCGTACGATTTGACGTAAAAGTAACTGAATTTCCCTACATTTACGGGGGAAAATATAAGCTATCTATCGATACCAGGACTGAAAAAATTACTGGATCGAAGGAAATGCGTTTCTTTGGTTTATTTTCTTTGCATCAATGATTTAATTACTTCATTTAATTTAGCATCGTTAACGGACAAAGAAATCATGGTTTGACTTAAAGAAATCATTTTTCTTTAGTGATACTTCTTTAATACAGAGAAATATTTCTTTGCAATAAATGTGAAAATTATTATGCCAGGGAAATGATTTTTTGAGAGCAAAAAACATAGTATCTTGGAATCTGTTTTTCACTCCCTAAGAAATATTTCATAATTTTAAATAATTAAAAAAATCTTTGAATTTTTATTCGAGGCCGTTTTACATGGCATGGGGTTTCCGTTTTCTTCTTATGAAAATTTAGTTTCTATTATTTAGATTGGTATAAAACTTCCATAATGCCTCTAATCTATTCGGCTTTTATAATTTAAACAAAAAATTCCGTAAGACAGTTGACTTTTTTTCTTATGTTGCAAATTAGCTCAACGGAATTAAAATTGATTGATTCAGAGTAAATTCATCTAAATTCGATGAGGTTAATTTGGCTATATTTGAACTATATTTGAACTATTTTATGAATTTATCGAGAAATTTATGTTAATTTACCCGACTTACGGTAAATTTATTTAATTCTGTGAAACTGTTTCCTTGAAGAATTTTGAAAGTCACTGAAGAGAGAAAATTTTGATATTTATAAATATCATCAGTAATAAATTATGAAAAAAAAATTATCATTAAAGAAAGCAACTGTATTTTACTCAATCATTGAACTTGCTAAATAATAATTCGTAACGGAAACTTAGCAATTTATGCATAACTTGATTGCAAAGCAGTAATTTATCACAGCTTCGGAAACTCGCCAAGTTATTGATGAAATTATAGACTAAACGCGCATTAACTGTGACAAAATTACTCGCTAAATCAGATCAAAAGATTTAACCAACTTATGAGAGTTATAAAGCTCTTTGATTCTTCTTTATAAAGCCAGTGAAAAAGCAAAGTTAAAAGTTAATTTAGGTTTTAGCCACCTTATTATTTTTCAAACTTAAAAAAATTAATCATTATTTTTATTTGTATTCTTAGCAATGTTTTAAGAGAAATAACTGTTTAAACGTTTTTGTTTAGTTTATTTCAACGTTTCAAACTTGTTACGTCAGCAAAGACGAACTTTTAATGCATTGCGTTTTACTTACTCCCTTGCTAAAATGATGTCCAGGGCACGGGCATTTTCGCAAGTACGTTTAACATCCCATTAAGCAATACTTTTTCAACTCCAATTACGTATAGCAGTTTTGAAGCCCTTTATGTCCCAGATCGCTAAGCGACCTTGCATTTATCTGCGTACCGAAATATCCTAGACTCCACCCTCTTCCTTTTTTTATCACTTTTTAAACTCTCTTTTCTCTGGTCCTACTCTCTTCACAAAACCTTTCTGCCCTTCAAAGTTCAAACGATGCTCATCTTTTCAGCTCAATTCATGCTCAACTGAAGTACGAAGAGTAAATTCAGTAAAATTAAAACAAGGATTCTTCTTTGATCTACTTTAATTTAATATATTACAGCTAAGTTATTAAATCTTTATTTTATGCTACACTTTAAGCTTCAAACGATTCGTTGTGGAGAAATGTGTGTAAAACATTCGTGCAGAAATATGTTTGTATACAAGTTTAACTAACATCCTAAAACTGAGAAACAAAAATATTTGTTTCAGAAAAATGTTTGTTTGATAACAAATGTCCTTGTTGCAAGGTTTGTTTTAAAAGAAAAACAAATATTAATGGATTTAAAAGTCGTAATATTTAAAGAGACTCTTTTGATAATTGTTTGAGGAGATTCTGTTGACTCAGTTTTCATTCTCGCTCTGAATGTGTAAATATTAAGGTTTCGAAATTTCAATTTTCGATTATGAATCACAGTCTGTGAAAAAATTGTAAAGTCCTTACAATTTTGCTCTTCCTGCAAAAAGTTTATAACAGACATTCCTCATGCTATTTAACTTTTTTTTGTCGAATATCGCGAAACCATATTTTCAGTCCACTTTAATTTCCGATAGAAAGTACATTAAATGACACATGAAATATGTATTTCTATACATTATGGTTCTATAAATTACTTCTCTAGAGTTTATAATATAATATTAACGATCGATTAGAATTTTCGAATTCTCGAATTTTAAGAGAGATAAAAAATGTCGATTCCAAAGAACCTTGAAAAAGTTTTTCAATTATTTTCAGCCTTTTTTCATATGTGTAGAAAAGCTTCATCGACCAATATCGATGCGTCATTTCGCTGCAACATACCCCTGAAGTTTACAAGGACAGATATGGACTTGATAAATTAATATCGCTAGAAATTATGAATCACCGTATAGATATAAATATGAAAATATACTTACATTGTATAGAAGCGCGTGACCTAATTTTGTAGTGAAACTGCAGTAATAGAATTTTCCAAGAGGCCAGCTGTAACTGTCGTTTATTCATTTATTGTATCGCGCCTTGAATTGTATTACATTAGCCAGGTTATGGGTGGACCTCGTCTACACGTTTGCTTGCTGCTAGATAACTATGATTCGTATGGTCATTCATGAGCATCTGCAGTCCACACTATATGCGCAATTGCGGCTTCGTTCAATTCTATTTGGATTGCGAATCGACTAACCATATTGGGTTTTTCCTCCTGTTTTTAATGTGCGATCACATTTTCGGCAAAGTTTGTTTTTGCATTTTATTTTCATTATATATTTTATATTATTAATTTTAACGCCGTTCAAAAGTAGTACAAATTAAAAGTCTGCTCAAGAATTGCCTTTTCTAGTTTTTATCATTTCACAAATTTGGTAAATTTCCACTTTTTTAATTTGTGTTCATTTTTTTCTTATTTTCCCCCTTTCTTTCTATTTTTTCCATATTTTCTAATTTCTATATTCACATTATTTACATTAATTCAAGAAAGATTAAGGATTAACAATATAACGTCCTCTTAGGACACAAATAAGGCTGATATAACGTCCCTCAAGTGGACAGAACCACAACGTATTTTTTGAAAAAAATTTATTCTATATTTTAGTGCTAATTTAGTG
>JAAAKG020199225.1:0-23744 GCA_010014905.2 Druon quercuslanigerum | reverse complement strand
AACTTTCGATAAAAAAATTAATTTTCATTAAATCAAAAATCTGTCAACCAAAAAATCGAATTTTTGAAAAAAGTGCATTTTAAACAAATAGGTAAATTTTCAACAAAATTGTTGAATCCTCAACCAAAACAAATTAATTACAAAAAAGATAATAATAATTTCCCGCAAAACATCGAGTTTCAAACCAAATGGTTTGATTTTTAACTGAAAAAGATAATTTTTTATCTAAAAATGAATTAGTTTTAGTTAAAAAAATTAATTTTCAATTAAAAATTACACAAATTTTAAACAAAATAGTTGATTTTTAAAATGATAAAGTGAATTTTCAATACATTAGTTCAACTTTTAATTTTAAAAATGCATTTTTAACAAAGCAGTTTAATTTTCGATACAAAATTAATTATTAATAAACAGTTACATCTGAATAAAAATATTTATTTTCATTAAAAAAAGATGGATTTTCAAACGAGTATTTGAATTTTTAACAAAAAGATAATTTTAAACCAGAAATAGCATGTATTATTTTTAGTTAAAGTAATTAATTTAAAAACCAAAGTAGTGAAACGTAAAAACAAAAAATCGTGTTTTTAAAAACCAAAAATTTCGAACACAATAGTTCATTTTCAAACAAAAATTTGAATCCTCAACAAAAAAAGTTGATTATTTAAGCAAACATGTGCATATTCAAGCAAAATATTAATTTTCTGCCAAAGAAGACGAATTTCTATTAAAGAAGAACAAATTAAATATTTAGTTCAAAAAATTAGTTGTTAACCACAAATTGAATGAATTGTCAAAAATTGATTTGCAATCAACAATTAAACGAAGTTTTAGCAACGTATTTTAATTTTCAATCAAACAATTGGATTTATCTTAACATTTGATCAAAAAAATCTATTTTCTACAGACTCATGTTTCGTATCCCCACTACTGCCAAGCTAAGAAAAGCCGGTATAAACTCCCCCCCCCCCCTCTATCTATACTAGCAATAACACATTAATTTTCAACAAATAGTTGCATTTTCAACCAAAAATATTAGTTCTTTGCCAGAGAAGATGACTGTCCAAATAAATTGTTGAATACTTAATTTAAAAAAATATTTTTTCAGCCAAAAATGGAATAATTAAATTTTTAGTAAACAAAATTAGCTTTAACCCAAAAATTAAACGAATTTTCAACAAATAGTTCAATTTGCAAATTAAAAATTAAATTATTAACGAAGTAGTTCAAGTATCAAAATAGTTCAATATTTAACCAAAAATTAATTAAATAAATTTTTGGTTGAAAAAATTATTTTTTAGCCAAAAGTTAACTTTTGAAAAATGAACTTTTAAATATGATGGTAATCATTTAACAAAAAAATGGATTTTCAAACGAACTATTTCAATATTCGACAAAATATATGAATCTTCAACAACAACAAAATAATTTTCAAAAAAACTGTTGCATTTTTTAACGAAAATGTTTCGCCTTTTTAGCAATCATAATTCATTTTTAATCAAAAACTTGCATTAAATAGTTAAAATTTTAACCAAATAATTAAATTTTCATGCAAAAAATTCGAATTTTCCTGAATAAATAAATGTTTACCAAGAAAATTAATGTTTCAAAAATATGCATTTTTAAATCAAATTTTAAACAACGTTGATAAATGTTGAAATGCAAAAAGATAAATTATGTAGAAAAAAGTAAAATTTTCAACTTAAAAATATGTGGTTTGGTTCAAAATTAATCTTTTTTTTTTGAGGATTCTACTATTTTATTAAAAGTTTAACTAAATACTTAACATTTATCTTTGTTGTTGAAAATTCGTTTAGTTTCTAGTTGAAAATTAATTAATTCAACAAAAAATAAATTTTTAGTTAAAAATTTATCGTTTTTATTTGAAAATTTAACTATTTGGTTAATAATTAATTTGTTCTTGCTGCGTATTCAAGAATTTTGTACAAAATCGGCTTTTTTACCAAATTGATCTTTTTTAATAAAAATTTAATTATTTGGCTAAAAACTTGTTGTTTCTCACTGCAGTAAATTCATTTTGTTAGTAAAAAATCATCTTTGCTTGAAGATTCATCATTCTAGTTTTAAATTCATCTCTTTGGTTGAAAATTCAACTATTTGTTAAAAACTCTTTTTTTTATTAAACATTAATTAAATTATTCAAATTAAACCTTTTCTAATTATTTTTTGTTGTTGAATAAATTAAACTATTTTTTCAAAATTTTATCTTTTTTTTAGTTAAGAAATTAACTATTTGCTTGAAAATTTATTTTCTTGATTGAAGATAAATAATTTTAATTAAAAGTTAATTTCTATGTTTAAAAATTTATCAAATTTAATTAAATTTTTTTTTTAATTGTTGAAATATAGTTTTCCCTCACTAAAAATGTAGCTATTTCATTTTTGGTATAAAATTGATTTTTTTCTAGTTGGTAGAAAATGCATATTTTTATTTTGCAAATACAACTGTCTTCCGAAATTTGTCCCTGTGACGTGAAAACTCAACATTTTTATGAGATTTTAAACTACACAATTTTTTTAATTGATATTTTTAATTGAGAATTGTTTGATTTTAGTTCAAAGTTCAATTAGTAAGGGCATGTGAACTCAAATCCATCGCCAAAGTCAGTCCCATGATCGAAATTTGTTCCCATATTTAATAATAAAAGTTAAAAAAAGCGGAGAAATTTTTGGGAACTATTAACCAACATAAATGGAAGTTGTATAGCAAAGCGTGAAATTAGAAAAGAAAAAAAAATTATAAAAATTATAATTGTTGGTAAATATGTTCTATTTTATCGGTAACACCTGCTGTGTCGGTAACTGAATTTTTTTCATTCTGGCGACAGGTGGTGCTAGAGCTGGACTTTTGGATTTAGAATTTGTCCATGCACATTCGACTCAAGTGGTCATAACCTAAAATCTCAACTCCATTTTAGATAATTTGGCGGTAAATTCAAATTTTGATAGATCAGAATACACAATTTTAATATTTTGATACCTTGTCTTTGCGTTTTTTGAATTATAAATATATTTTGTGAATGACCCTATAAACTATACAGTCAGAAACATAATTATATGTGTTATATACATATTATTTCATTTTTTCAGTTATCGAAAAAAACTGGTAGAGCAAATAAAGATTGTTTAAAGAAATAGAAATTTATTAAACATTAAAAGAAATATATCCAAATAACGTAATTATTTAACAAAATATAGAATAGGATAATAATATAAAAAGAAAGTTGAGATCTACTCTCCATTATTAAGCAAATCTTAAAATAAATTTTCAAGCCATTTATTATTGCTATTACCAATTTTTTTTTAGAATACAGTTACGAAATCTCGTTTTTTTCCAAATTTTTTAACTTTTTAGTTAGAGCCAGGCAATAATCAATTAAATTTAACAGCAATAAATTTCCAAACCTTTATCATTTTTTATAATAATAATATAATATAATAATACTAGAAAGAAATTTGAATTTTGATCTACAAAGATCCATTTTTAACCAAAAATGGAATATATAAATTTGTCATCAAATTAATTTAATTTCCAATCAAGTATTAAACAATTTTTTTTAAATAATTAAATTTTCAACTAAAAAATAAGCTATTAACAATGCTGTTCAACTTTCGATAAAAAAATGAATTTTTATTAAGTTAAAAAACTGGCAACCGAAAAATTGACTTTTCGCAAAATAAGATGCATTTTAAATAAATAGGTAAATTTTTATCAAAATAGTTGAATCCTCAACCAAAACAAATTAATTACAAAAAAGATAATAATAATTTTCCGCAAAACAACGAGTTTCAATCCAAATGGTTTAATTTTTAGCTAAAAAAGATATTTTTTTAAGCAAAAATAAATTAGTTTAAGTTTAAAAAATTAGATTTTAACCGAAAATTAAACAAATTTTCAATAAATTAGTTAAGTTTTCAAATAAAAAAGTGAATTTTCAATAAAATACTTTAACTTATAATTTAAAAAATGCATTTTTAGCAAAGCAGTTTAATTTTTGTTAAACAAATTAATTTCAAATGAACAGTTGCATTTTTAATAAAAAAAATTATTTTTATTAAAAAAGATGAATTTTTAACCAAGTAATTGAATTTTTAACAATAAGATCATTTTTAACAAAAAATAGCATGTACAAATTCATGGTTAGAGTAATTATTTCACAAAGTAGTTAAGCTTAAAAAAAATTGTGTTTTTCAGAACCAAAAATTTCGAACACAATATTTCATTTTCAAAAAAATATTTGAATCTTCAATGAAAAAGTTTAATATTTAATCAAACATTTGTATTTTTAACCAAATATTAATTTTCTGCCAAAGAAGACGAATTTTCTATTGAAAAAGAACGAATTCTCAACTAAATAGCTGAATTTCTATTAAATATTTAGTTTAAAAAATTAGTTTTTAATCACAAATTGAATGAATTGTCAATAAAATGTTTGGATTCATACAAAGAAAGATAGATTTTTAGCAATAAATGAAACAGTACAAAATTTAGTGAAAAAATTGATTTTTAATTTCATTTGTTCTATTTTCTGCAGGCTCATCTTTGATATCCCCACTACTGCCAAGCTAAGATAAGCCGATATAAACTCTCTCCCCCCTCTCTATCTCCTTTGCACTCTTGCGCGTTCTGTCCATGAATAAGCAAAAACACATTAATTTTCGACAAAAATTTGCATTTTTAACCAAAAATATTAGTTTTCTACCAGAGAAGACGACTCTCCAACCAAATTGTTCAATCCTTAATTAAAAAAAACATATATCAAACCAAAAATGGAATAATTACATTTTTAGTGAACAAAATTAGTTTTTAACCAAAAATTAAACGAATTTTCAACAAAAAGTTCAATTTGCAACCAAAAAATAAAATTATTAACAAAGTAGTTCAAGTTTCAAATTAGTTAAATATTTAACCAAAAATTTAATAATTAAATTTTTTGTTGAAAGAATTTTTAGCCAAAAGCTAACTTTTGAAAGATGAACTTTTAACAAATTTTATTTGTACAACAAATATTATTTGTTGTTGAATAAATTAAACTATTTTTTAAACATTTTCTTTTTTTAGTTAATTTTCTATGGGTAAAAATTGATCAAATTTAATTAAAAGTTAATTTTTTAACACGAAATTCATCTATTTGAATTATAATTAAAAATTTAACTTTTTTGATTCAATTCAGTTTTTAGGTTGAACTTCTTTGTTAAAAATGCTATTTCTTTTTGACTAAAAATTTAAATATTCCATTTTCGGTTTAAAATTTATGAATAAAAATTTAAAAATTTAGTTGAAAATTCGTCTTATTTGGCAGAAAATTAATATTTTCGGTCGAAAATGCACCTATTTGTTGAAAATTAAAATGATTTGGTTGGGGATTCAACTATTTTATTCAAAATTTGACTATTCGGTATAAAATTCATCTTTCTGGGCCAAAACGAGATTACAGAAAGTGAGACAATTTATACAGGCTTCGCTTGTCCTGGCAGTAGTGGGGATATCAAAAAGGAGGTTCTATTAGAATGGCTTAAATTCATACTTTGGATTCCTTAAGAAAAAAAATGAATATGAGTAAAAATTAAACGTTTTCACTTTTTGTTTTATATTTAAAAATGAAAATTTATTTTATTTGTAGTTAAAAATTCAACTATGAAGACGATGCTTTCTTAGAATCGTTTGAATTCATACTTTGGGTTACTTTAGAAATCCTTGGACCCAAAAATTAGTCCTCATAGAAAACTAAGTTATCATGTGTCGTCACACCTTTTTTTTATAGAAAAATAGTTAATTTTATACAAAACGCTTGGAACCAAAAAAAAACTCCAAATACTTGACTTTTTAACTTAGAAAAAATACATTTGTATACTACATTTTTAATTTAAAAATTAGTCCTAGCAGTAGTGGGGATGTCTGAGAGAATACTTTATTAGAATGGTTTGAGTTCATACTTTGGATTCCTTTAGCAACCATTTTTCATTTCGGGTTCATTTTCGACAAGAGAGGTTCCTTTCTCATACAAACAGTTGATTAAAAAACCAATTAGTGGACTTTTTTAACTAGAAAAATACATTTGTGACCAAAATAGAGTAGCTAAATTTTAAATATAAAAATTAACTTTTAACCAAAAATTAAACGAATTTTCAACTAATCATAGTTTAGTTTTTGGTTGGAAATTGATTAATTTTTTTATAAAAATTTAACTGTTTTACTTTTTGTTTGATATTCTAAAATGAAAATTGATTTTTGGTTGAAAATTGAAATATTCTAATAAAAAATGTTTTTTGCTTTGTTCATTGAGAAAATTTGACTATAATCCATTTTTTGTTTGAATTTTTTTTTTAGTAAAAGAGAATTTATACAGGCTTTACTTGTTCTGACAGTAGTGGGGATGTCGAATAGAATATTCTATTAGAATAGTTCATAAAAAAATTCATAAAAAAAGGTGTTTCACGAAACAGAATAACTGAGGTTTCTATCAGAACGAATGTTGGTTCCAAATAAGGAACTCAAAAAAAACGTTCGTCTTTTCTTGAAAAGGAACCCAAAATGAAAAATGGTTTCTAAAGGAACTCAAAGTATGAATTCTAACGATTCTAATAGAGTCTTTTATTCGACATCCCCACTACTGCCAGGACAAGCAAAGCTGTTATAATTTCTCTTTTAACAAAAAAAATCGATTCTCAATTTAAAATGTCAAACAAAACTGGAATATATTTAAATTTTGAGTTAACAAAAATTAATTCTCAATGAACAAAGAAAAAAAACTTTTTTTTAACCAAACAGATAACTTTTCAACCAAAGAAAAGAGTTTTAAACTAACGTGATAAATTAAAAAAATTCAATTTTCAACAAAAGAGTTCAATATTGAAACAGTTGTTAATTTTGAAAATAAAAAATTGAGCTTTTCCAGTTTTGGATACAAATATATTACTTTCTTAAATTAAAAAGATAGTTTAAAATTCTTTTCTTTGGTTGAAAATTGAAATATTCTATTAAAAAAAATTTGTTACGCTTTGTTCGTTGAGAATCAATTTTTCTTTACTGAAAATTTGACTAAATTTCCATTTTTTGTTTGATATTTTTATTTGAAATTTGTTTTTAGTTAAAAGAGAATTTATACAGGCTTTGCTTGTTTTGGCAGTAGTGGGGATGTCGAAGAGAATATTCTATTAGAATAGTTTGAATTCATACTGTGGGTTCCTTCAGAAGCCATTTTTCATTTTGGGTTCCTTTTCAAGAAGAGAGGTTCTTTTTTCTTGGAGTTCCTTATTTGGAACCAAAATTTGTTCTAATAGAAACCTCAGTTATTCTGTGTCGTGACACACCATTTGTTATACAAAGATAGTAAAATTTTAAACAAAACAGTTAAACCTTACAAGAATTATATTATGTTTTCTTTTTGTCGTTGTTCATTAAAAATTGATTTTTTTAAACGAAAATTTGATTATATTCCATTTTTGTTTGACATTTTAAATTGAGAATCAATTTTTTTAGTTAAAGAAGAAATTTTACAAACTTTGCTTGTCCTGGCAGTAGTGGGGATGTCGAATAGGGGACTCTAGTAGAATGTTTTGGATTCATACTTTGGGTTCTTTTAAAAACCATTTTTCATTTTGGGTTCCTTTTCAACAAAAAAAAACAGAATAATCTTTAACAACAAATTCGGATTTTCAAAAAAAAATTTTAATTTTCGGTTATAAAAATTGAGCTAGAGATTGTGTATTAAAAGTTCTTTCTTTTTATCGCACAAATAAATTTTCTGAAAAAAATTTTGCTGCATTTAGCTTTATTTTTTCAAGCATATATTTTATTGTAAACAGTTTGTTGTAAAAGGAATTATCAATTTCCAACTATAGTTATAGTTATAGTATTATAATAGTTTTGAATTCATACTTTTGGTTCCTTTAGAAACCATTTTTCATTTTGGGTTCCTTTTCAAGAAAAGACGAACTTTTTTTTGAGTTCCTCATTTGGGACCAATATTTGTTCTGATTGAAACCTTAATTATTCTGTGACGTGACACAACTTCTTTGTATAAAGATAGTTACGTTTTAAACAAAACAGTTGAACCTTAAAAGAAACATTAAATAGTAGACTTTTTAATTTTTTTAAATAATATATTTATATCCAAAAATGGAAAGGCTCAATTTTAAATTTTAAGAATGTTGTTTTTTTGCGTTGTTCATTAAAAATTATTGTTTTTAAACTGAAAAATTGACTATATTCCATTTTTGTTTGATATTTTAAATTGAGAATTGATTTTTCTAGTTAAAGGAGAAATTATACAAGCTTGGCTTGTCCTGGCAGTAGTGGGGATGCCGAATAGGAGACTCTATTAGAATGGTTTGAATTTATACTGGGGTTCTTTTAGAAACCATATCTCATTTTGGGTTCCTTTTCACACAAAAAAAACAGAATAATCTTCAACAAAAAATTTGGATTTTCAAACAAAAATATTAATTTTTGGTTATAAAAATTGAGCCAGAGATTGTGTAGTAAAAAGTTCTTTCTTTTTATCGCACAGTTACATTATCTCAAAAATTTTTTGCGACATATAGCTTTATTTTTTTAACCATATATTTTATTGCAAACACTTTGTTCTAAAAACAATTTTGAATTTCCATCTGTAGTTGCCTGGTTTACTATCTACAGAAATTTACATGATTATCACAGCAATTATAGATAAAATGCGATTAAGTGTTGTATAACAAAAGAGCGTCACAACAGTGGTAATTGATTTTAAAGACGTATGTACATGGTGTATGCACTCCTACATAATACATATCCATCTGTTTTTCGAAACCAAAGTTTATGTTATTACCGAACTGCGCTTATATTTTTATGATCTATACATGTGTTTAAGAGTTTTGAAGTGTCAGTTGAGAAAAATGGTAGAGATAAATCAGAATTGATAATCAAATCTTTTCACAAAATTTCAAAGTTTTATGATTCTAATAACCATTAGTAATTATAATAATCGAAAAAATTTAATTAAAACTTTTTTTTTCAATTGTTCAATAATAGTTTTTCCTCACTAAAAATACAGCTATTCCATTTTTAATACAAAATCAAATTTTTTCCAATTGAAAATTGACAAATTTTGTTGAAATTTTTGTTCAATTTTTTAGTTTACAAACAATTGGATTTTTCTTAACAAAAAAAAACATCCAAAAAAACCTATTTTCTACAGACTCATTTTTGATATCCCCACTACTGCCAAGCTCAGATAGCCGGTATAAGCTCTCCCCTCTCTATTTCTGTCTGTCTATCTGTCTCTTTCTCTGGACTCTCTTAATATGACATATCCCCACTACTCCGCCACTACGAAATCTCCTTTGTATTCTTGCGCGTTCTCTCCATGGATTAGCAAGAAAATAATTTGCAACAAATAGTTGCATTTTTACCCAAAAATATCAGTTTTCTGCCAGAGAAGACGACTGTCCAAATAAACTGTTGAAAATATAGTTTCAACCAAAAATGGAATAATTAAATTTTTAGTAAACAAAATTAGTTTTTAACCAACAATTTTCAAGCTAAAAATTAAATAATTAACAAAGTAGTTCAAGTTTAAAATTAGTTAAATATTTGACCAAAAATTTAATAACTAAATTTTTTGTTGAAAGAATTAATTTTCAGCCAAAAGCTAACTTTTCAAAAATGAACTTTTAACAAATATGTTAATCATTTAACAAAAAAAATGGGATTTCAAATGAAATATTTAAATTTTCAAAAAAATATATGAATCTTCAACAAAAAAAAGGAAATATTTTCAACATAATAATTTTATTCTAACTAATTTTTTAACGAATTTGCAACCAAATTTTTTGATTTTTCAAGCAAAAATGGATTTTTAATCAACAATATAAATTATTTGTTTGAAATTTCGACCAAAAAGTTAAATTTGCATGCAAAAAATACTTTTTTAACAAAATAAATCAATTTTAAGTAACGTTGTTAAATGTTGGAATGCAAAAAGATGAATTATGTAGAAACTACTAAAATTTTCAACATAAAAGTATGTGGTTGAAAATATCGTTGTTTGGTTGAAAATTAACCTTTTTTTAGGATTCTATTATTTTATTAAACATTTAACTAACTACTTAACATTTATCTTTGTGGTTGAAAATTTGTCTAGTTTTTGAATGAAAATTAATTAATTCAACGAAAAATCTAACTATTTCATTTTAGGTTGAAAATTAATTTGTTCTTTCTGCGGATTCAAGAATTTTGTATAAAATCAATTAATTAAAAAATTAAAAAAAAATTAATTTTCTTAATAGAAAATCATCTTTCCTTGAGATTCATCGTTCTAGTTTTAAATTCATCTGTTTGGTTGGAAATGCAACCATTTCTCAAAAACTCTTTTTTTTAATTAAAAATTAATTAAGTTATTCAAATTAAACATTTTCTAATTATTTGGTGCTGTTGAATAAATTAAACTATTTTGTCAAAATTTTATATTTTTTAGTTAAGAAATGAACTATTTGGTTGAAAATTTATTTTCTTGATTGAAGATAAATAATTTAAATTAAAAGTTCATGTCTATGGTTAAAAATGTATCAAATTTAATGAAAAGTTTTTTTTTTAATTATTGCAAAATAGTTTTTCCTCACTAAGAATGCGGCGATTCCATTTTTGCTATAAAATTGAATTTTTTCCAGTTAAAAATTCACAAATTTTGTTGAAATTTTTGTTCAGTTTTTCAATTTACAGCCAAACAATTGGATTTTTCTTAACATTTGATAAAAAAATATATTTTCTACAGACTCATATTTGATATCCGCACTACTTCCAAGCTAAGATAAGCCGATATAAGCTCCCCCCCCCCATCTCTCTCTCTGGACTCTCTTACTATGACATATCCCCACTAGTCCGCCACTATGAAATCTCCTTTGCACTCTTGCGCGTTCTCTCCATGGATTAGCAAGAAAATAATTTGCAACAAATAGTTGCATTTTTATCCAAAAATATTAATTAAATTGTTGAATCCATAATTTAAAAAAATATATTTTCAACCAAAAATAGACTTATTAAACTGTTAGTAAACAAAATTAGTTTTTATTAAAAAATTAAACGAATTTTCAACAAAATAGTTCAATTTTCAACCAAAAACATAACTTATTGTATCTTAACTAAAAATGCAGCTATTCCATTTTTGCTTTAAAATTGAATTTTTTCCAGTTGAAAATTGACAAATTTTGTTGAAATTTTTGTACAATTGTTCAATTTACAATCAAACAATTGGATTTGTCTTAACATTTGATCGAAGAAACCGATTTTTTAGAGACTTATCTTTGATATCCCCACTACTGCGAAGCTTAGATGAGTCGGCATTCCCCCTCCCCCTCTGATTATCTCTCCCCTCTCCCTCTCCCTCTGGACTCTGTTACTGTGACATATCCCCACTACTCCGCCACTGTGTAATCTCCTTTGCACTCTTGCGCGTTCTCTCCATGGATTATTACCCGAAAATATTAGTTTTTTTGCCAGAAAGGACGACTGCCCAACTGAATTCATGAATACTTAATTTAAAAAAAATATATTTTCAACCAAATAGTTTAATTTTCAAACAAAAATTAAATTATTAAAAAATTAGTACAAGTTTCAATTTAGTTAAAAATTTAACCGAAAATTAATTTTTTAAATGTTTTTTTGAAAGAATTTTTAGCCAAAAGCTAAGTTTTGAAAAATGAACTTTTAACAAATATGTTAATCATTTAACAAAAAAATGGAATTTTAAACGAAATATTTAAATTTTCAACAAAATATATGAATTTTCAACAAAAAAAAGGAATAATTTTCAACAAAACTGTAGCATTTTTTAAAAAACATTTTTATTTTTCAACTAATTATATTTCTAACTAATTTTTTAACGAATTTTCAATCAAATATTTGATTTTTTAAGCAAAAATGGATTTTCAACCAACAATATAAATTAACTAGTTGGAATTTCAACAAAATAGTTAATTTTTTATGCAAAAAATACGAATTTTCTTGAACAAATGAATGTCCACCAAGAAGATTAATGTTTTGAAAATATAAGTTTTTAACAAAATAAATCAATTTTAAATAACGTTTTTTAATGTTGGAATGCAAAAAGATGATTGTGTAGAAAAAAGTAAAATTTTTAATATAAAAATATGTGGTTGAAAATATAGATGTTTATATTCTACTATTTTATTAAAAATTTAATAAATACTTAACATTTATCTTTCTTGTTGAAAATTCGTATAGTTTTTGATTTAAAATTAATTAATTCAACGAAAAATCTAGCTATTTTATTTTAAGTTGAAAATTTATCTTTTTTATTTGAAAATTTATCTCTTTGGTTAAAAATTTAACTATTTGTTAAAAAATATTTTTTTTCTTGAAATTTAATTAAATTATTCAAATTAAACTTTTTCTGATTATTTTTTGTTGTCGAATAAATTAAACTTTTTTTTAAATTTTATCTTTTTTAGTTAAGAAATTAACTATTTGGTGGACAATTTATTTTCTTGATTGAAAATAAATAATTTAATTTTAAAGTTCATTTCTATGTTTAAAAATTTATGTTGAAAAATCGTATTTTTTAGACAAAAATTTAATTATTTTGGCAGACGATTCATATTTTTATTTTGCAAATGCAACTGTTTTCCGAAACTTGTCCCTATGACATGAAAACTCAACATTTTTATGAGATTTTAAACTACTAAATTTTTTATTGATATTTTTAATTAAAAATTGTTTTTTTTAGTTCAAAGTTCAATTATTAAACTAAACATTTATGTTTTATGTTAAAAATTCATATTTTTGGCCTGAAAATTTAACTATTTAGTTAGCTTCCAATAATTATTGAATGCAAATGTTCAAAAAGCATTTTTTCGTTTGAAAATTAGTGGTTTTTTATCTAAAAATTTAACTATTCCATTTTTTGTTAAAATCGTTCATTTTTTGGTTAAAATTTTTTTTTTAAGTTGTAAATACGTATTTTTGGCAGAAAATTAATATTTTTGATTAAAAATGCGAAAGTTTTGTTCAACTTAATATTTTCTTGTTGAGGGCTCAAATATTTTGTTAAAATTATACCTATTTTTTTAAATGCATTTTTGTTGTCAAAAGTTTTATTATTCCATTGAATGTTTTACTGACTTTACTTAGAGTTCGTTTTTCAAAAATGAATTTTTGGCTGAAATTAGTTTTCCCAACAAAAGTATTATTATTAAATTTTTAGTTAATAATTTAAGTACTCTGATGAATTTAAAAAAAAATTTACACAAAATTCTTCAATTTATTACAATATAGATTAAGTTGTAACCCAATTTCACACGAAACTGGTGACTTTTCAATTTAGAAAAAAGCGGTTCACCAAATTGTTGAATTTTTTACAAAATAAATTAATTTTTTGTTAAATAATTAATTTTTTAATCATAAACATAATTTTTTAACCCAGAAGTATTAATAAGTATCAATCTATTAAAAAATACAATAAAATTAATTGTTGAAAAAATATTTGTTTAATTTTCTAGGCTCTTTCTCAAAATTGTAACAGTTCATACAACATAAATTAATTTTTAACATAATATTTAAATTTTTAACTAAAAACATGATTTTTAAACCAAGAAGATCAATTTTCTAACGAAAAATACCAATTTTGAACAGGATACATAAATCATTTAAAAAAAGTTAATTGTTAACAATATAGTGAAATTTCTCCAAAGCGGTTGAATTTTCAATAAAAAACATGAATTTTCAACAAAATAGAAGAATTCTCAATTTTTAAAAAAGTTCACAAAATTGTTTAATTTTATTTACCATTAATTAATTCTTAACCAAATTATCAAACTTTTAAACAAAAACATGAATTTTCAACCAAAAAGATTAATTTTCAACCGAAAAAGAAATTTTTTCAACAGAGCACCTGAATCTTCAGCAAAAAAATTAATTGCCAACAAAATAGTTGAATTTTCTACCAAAGTAGTTAAATTCTTAAACAAGTTAATTAAGAAAGAATTTTTTACAAAATTCTTGCATTTTTACATTATACTTTCATTTTTTTAACTAATTAATTTTTTTAAACAAAATCCGTGAAATTTCAATTAAAAAAAAAACTTTCACAAAAATTTTAAATTATGTAAAACACAAATTAATTTTTAATCAAATAATTTAATTTCTAACCAAAACCATAAATGTTTAACCATTAAGATTAATTTTCTTCCGAAAAAGTGTCGAGAAAAAACAAATTTTTAGTATAGTATATGAATCAACGAAAAAATTATTTGTGAACCAAATAGTTAAATCTTTTACCAATATAATTTAATTTTTTAACCAAAAAGACGAATTTTTAACAACACCGGCGAATTTTCAACAAAGTAAATAAATAAAACATATGCTTTTTTAAAAAATTGTTAAATTATATAAAACATACATTAATTTTTAATCAATAATTAATTTTCTTATAAACAGTTGAATTTACAAATAATTGAGTTGAATTTTCAACCCAAAAAGAGGAATTTTGAAGACAAACAGCGAATTTTTAACAAAAAAAGTGAATTAAAAAATTAATTGTTTTCACGAAATAGATCAAAAGTTTTGCAATATAAATTAATTTTTAATTATATAACTGGATTTTTAAACGAAAAACGCGAATTTTCAAGAAAATCGATGAAGTCTAAATTTAAAAAAATGTTCACAAAATTGTTCAATTTGATTTAACATAAATTAATTTTTAACTGAATAATTAAACTTTTAAACAAAAACATAAATTTTAAACCAAAAAGAATAATGTTTAACCGAAAAAGAAAAATTTTAACAGAATACATGAATCTTCAACAACAAAATTAATTGCCAACAAATATATTAGTTGAATTAATTGAATTTTTAAACAAAAAAAAAAAAAACGAATTTTTCACAAAATCGTTCAACATAAGTTAATTTTTAACTAAATTATTGAATTTTTTAACGAAGGACATTATTTTCTACCAAAAAATACGAATTTACAACAAAACTCGTGAATTTTCATTTAAAAAAATACTTTCACAAAATTGTTCAATTTTGTAAAAAATAAATAAATTTTTAACTAAATAATTGAATTTTCAACCAGACATTAATTTTCTACCAAAAGGAAAAAATTAATTTTCAACAAAATAGTTGAATTTTGAGCTAAGCAGATGGATTTTTTTGAAGACAGATGAATTTTCAACAAAAAAGTTTATTGTACAACAAAAAGAAGAATCTTCCACCAAGAAGAATAATGATCTACTAAAAAAGGTAAATTCTTAACAAAATACCTCAATTTTGAACAAAACTGTTAAACTTTAAAGCAAAAAGGCGAATTATCTAAAAAAAAACAGTTTAATTTGAATCCGAAAATATAATTTTTAAGAGACAAATTAATGTTTTATCAAAAAATAATTTGTAACAAAATATATGCATTGTTAACTAAATATATATACATTTTCTACTAATCAGTTAAATTTTAAACTAAAAACGATCAATTTTCAACCAAAAATGGAACGAATTTTTAACAAGATAGTTAAATTTTTAGCAAAAGAGGTAACTCATTAAAAAATACTAATTTTTAAGAAAATTTTTAATGGCTAAACAAAAACTAATTACTTTTTAATAAAACAGCTACAGTTTTACTAAAAAATAATAATTTTGTATAAAAACAAGACGAATATTTAACGACAAAAAAAAAAAGTAATTTCAATCAAATAGTTGATGTTCCAACCAAATAGTTACATTTTCAAGCCAAAAATAAGAATTTCTTTTAGACAATCCAATTCTCAACAAAAAGTTAATTGTCAATAAGGCAAGATAAAATTTAAATTAAGAAAGATGAGTATTCTACCATAGGACTTCCGGTCAGTGCTCCTAATTTAGCTTTCCAATATTGCGTATGCGTATTTTTACAATATAAAATTATTATAAAGTAATAAAAAATATTATAAATTCTTCAAATTAACGTCAGTGAAAAAATCTTCCTTTTTAAAATTAAAAATGAATAATTTATTTGTAAAGAGTAAAATCAAATAATTAATTTACCTTTCACCCTAGAAGACTATGTTTTAATCTGAAAATTAATTTTATTAATTCTACAATTATCATTTATCATAAAAAAATTGATTTTCACATTCATTAAATTTAAAAAAGCGCGCCATATACAGGCTGTTGGAGCGACGAGTGCGCAGTACAGATTGAAAGTCGAATTAGGAACCCGGTTTTCGGTGTGTGTTTCGTTGAGAACGGGTTGTCAGTTGGAGTGGTGACGGAAATTTTGGGACAAAAAATATTCTGGGCCGGATACGAGTAATGAAAAGTGAGTAAAAGGAAGTGGATAATGCGATAATATAGAGGAAATGAAGGCGTTCAAGTCGAAGCGGTTTGGGAAGAGAAAATTGATTCTGAAAAATTAGCATGTTGAGTTCATGTTGTCAGATTGCAGCATCAGTGGTGCTATTCTCGAGTATCGTTCTAATGTTTTAGAATGCTAAAATGACTAATTTTAGAATGGTTTGCGTAAATGGGTATTCTCGAGTTATAATTGATGGTTAGGATTCTTCAGTTATATAACACTAAAGATGTGAGAAAGTGATACATTTTTCTGAAAATAGCCTCGAAACGAAATACTTCATACTTTTCGGAATAGATGTAGGGGGGGGGGGGCTTGCCCAACTTGTGAGTGAAATATCTGCGAGATCGGAGAGTGCCAAGACGAGTGTCACAGCTGTAATTTAAATGTGAGCCAAAGCAGCCCTCTGCATCTGAAAACAAAATGGCGTATTCCTTAGCGCCCTAAGCTTGTTAGTTCCAAACATCTCCAGCGCAGCGTTAGTTCTCTTAACACTCCCTGTTTTGCATTATAAGGAATGGGAGTAGACCACTTTTGTTTTTAGATTTTTTAGTAAAAAAATGTTTATTTTTGTGAAAAAAATATTGAACTGAAAAGAATGTTACTTATTTTATATTTCAAAACAGGTTCCCAAACGATTTATATGCATTCTATTGACAAACATGAGTTAAAACGTTACTCAATAAACTTGTTAAAGTAGAATATAATACTTGAATTTGAATAAATAATAATAATTTGAATAAATTTAAATATAATACTTTTTATTTCTGAAAATACAATGAATAATATTTATATCAATAAGATATAAAAATAATTTCTTAAAAAAGTTTTGATAGTACCACAAAAAATATTTTTCAGAGGAACAAGTATAAATTAAAATTGTATAAAACGAGCAAGATATAAGTAGAATCAATGTTTTAACATCTTTGTTTTGAATACTCTAAGACAGATATAATGGTAATAGGAAGCGATTAGAGAAATTATTTTTTATATTCTTCATTGATTATTAAATAACATTTTTTAAAATATAAATTTAGTTAAGGAGCAACAAAATTCAAATCACCGCCATTTTGTCGAATAAATTTAAAAAAATGGCTACGTATAACGATAGCCGCTATTTTGTAGATTAATAAAGTGTTTGGTTTTTTGTTTTCAGATGATAATTCATTGCTGTATCGCTGCCACCAGATGACGTGATTTTTTCATCTCGTTACGTTTATTTAAATAACTTTGTAAGTTTTCAATATTTTTCAATAAAAATTTACATCAACATAGTTAAATACATACTAAATAAATTGCTTTATGTCCGATCTTCAAATAATCAACCCTAAAGACAAAATTTTTTTTACAAAAGTCGGCTATTTTTAGACCCATCACTGTGGCGTTCCCCCTTAAGTTCAATTTCATATAAATTATATTCATTATATATTCAAATGCGAGAGTACTTAGAAAATTGAAACTTAGTACTATTAAAATTTGTTCCCAGAAATTTTTTTTACATTTCATTATTAACATTATTTATTTGTTTTCGGCAATACACTTTAAGAATCATAATTTACTTTTCATTTAAATTTCAAATCTACTCCACGTTGCCAGGATTATTTTACGACCTTAATTTATATTTTGTTTTTAGTATTCATAAAAAATGATTGGAAAACTATTTTTAAATATTTAATGGGTTTTTTAATGTGAGTTTTAATTTCAAGAATTTTATGTATGAAAATAACCTTTTTTTTTGTTAGCAAATTTAAAAAAGTGATCTAGTATCATTGCTTTATATGCAAAAACAGGAAGTAATGGACAACTAGCGCCGCGCTGGAGATATTAGGAACTAATCAACTTAGGACAGTTGCGGTGTCAAGTTAAAATCTGAAATATGGATAGATGCACAGGGCTGCACAAATTAAGTTATTTTCGTGCCGTTTTCTCTTTTTATTTCGAGGGAAAGTAATTTTTAGGTTATGTGGTCCCGAATGCAGTTCTGGAATTTTCGTAACATTAATAATATTGTAATAATTTTGTAGATAGTGTGTGTTATACAATGATGTAAGATAAAAAATAAAGAATGCGATATACAAGGTTGGCGGGATCGTAGATCCGGTATCGGTAATATTTTTAATTCCTAAAAAATGTAGAACTATGAATTGTAAATATTTTAAAGTCAAGAGTTTTTAATTTGGACATTTTACAATTTTAAATTATGTGAGCATAAAGTTTTGCAAATAAAAATTCTATAGTTTTGATGCTCGCAATTACAAACACCAACTTGAGGTTAGCCAAAGAGGTTGATAAACATTATTTTTATAAAAGCGTAAGTACATAATAATAATCGTTTCATAAAATCTTTTATAAGTAGGTTGTTTTGTAAATATCACTGGAACATTTATGTAAGATTTTCATTTTTTAAATTACATGAATGTCATAAGATTTTAATTACACAGTAAAAATTTTAAATTCAAATTTAGCGCTGAAATAAGCGGTAACTCTTTCGGCTCTTGACGAGAGTACTTCGTTCATCTCCGTGGCTCTTGCAGATATTTAATTGAAAATTCTGAACATCTGTTACGGCTACCTTTTTTATACGGTGTGCAATCCAAAATCTAGTCTATCTTTATCAATGCCCATCTTCTTAACTAATTGAATCATTTTCGATCTTTTATAAAATCTAAGATAACCGTATCTTCTTGAATTCCAATATTTCTATCTAAATTTATCCACAGCTTATCCACCTCTATCCTTTTCTAGCAGTTTCTATCTGTTATCTTTTAAATCCGTATATTTGTTCTAACCCAAAAATTCAGTTCTATTTTACGAATAGAGACGGATTCTAATTTTATATAAGTCTATTCCTTTCAAACCAAAAAAGCAGGTTCAAAACCGGATTCAAAAGGAATTCCAGATTCTAATTACGTTTAATTATTTTGAATCTGTTTTCGTTTACTGGGGGCCCTAACCTGCTGAATTTCAGACTTTTTATCGACATGAATACTTCGCTTTTCCACCTTTATTCTTTTCTATTCATTAGGTAATATCACATTTTGTCTCTCTTTTTTAATCCCTATTTTCCTATATAATTAAATTCTTTTCTATCTTTTCTGAAATATAAAATAGCCCTGCCCTTTTGAATCCAACCGTTCTATCTAATCGAATCCTCCGCTTATCCTTAGCGAGGCGCGCACTACTTGACGTACCTCACTCACTTAGTACTGACAGGTTCCCGGTAGGTTGCGACTATAAAAGTCAGATACATGTGAAATCATTTGCACCGTCGATAACTCGAAGGTCGGCAAACACCTTTGCAGAGTTTCGAATTTGTAAAGGTAGGAAATTTTGCTGTTAGCTATATAAACCCTTGCGGGTTTAATACTATTTTTCGAAGTCTGAAACTCTAAATATATTATTATTTTAGACACGGATAAGAATGCTACATTTTTGAGTGGATTCAAATGGAGAGAAATTAAAACGATATATCGTGGATAATGGATAGTCAGTGATAGAGAAAGATAGGCAGTTGTGACTGTAAGGGATACAAAGAGATACGCCTGAGTAGAGATGACGGGCAGGACGTGGGAAGAAAAAGATAGCATTTGCGGGATGCAAAGTGTGCATTTGGTCCGGATTAAACATCTCTTTCTATCTATACGTTTCTATCTTTTTGAATCTGTTTACTTTCAGCGGAGAAGATTAATTTGACGTTGTCTATGTGCCAGAAACACACACCTTGACATAAATTCAGATTGAAAACGAGATAGAAAAAGATAGACGTTTATAGAATTTAGGCTGACAGATATAGCAAAATATTGGCGTGGATAGGAAAAGAATAAAATGGAGAAGAGGAAGATAGGATGGTATAAACCAGAGAAGATTAAAAACGAGGGACATGGTTTTAGATTGACAAAGAGATGTAGAAAAAGATTGATGTGGGTAAATCAAGGAAGGGGTGAAATAGACAAGGCGGTATTGAAAATGGTACACGAGAATTTAGATAAGCAAAGAGACAGAATTCGGATACATTTTCTCTATCTCCTTCTATCGTAAAGATTCCAAATTATTCAAAAGAAAAGGATCTCTATTTTTTTAAATCTAGCAGGCCGTTGACCCAAATTCTCAAATAAGCCAAAACCTGATCTACAAGAAGAGAATAGAGGCTCGAAGAAGAACCACTTATCACACGTAACTTCAGGAAATAACTGATTTCAAATTGTGGACTGCCTTCTTCGAGAAATCTTCAAGGGTTAGTTTGCAGAAATGTGTTTTACGAAAAGAAAAAGGGTCTAAGAGGCAATATAACTATGCTGATGAAGTATCTAGGATTGCCTATCTAGGGATTATCGACTTGGAAGTATAAAATTAAAATGTAATTTAAATAAATTTCAAGGATTAGGATTTAATACAAACAATTTCCTGTTAGGAAAGGCGAAATACGTAAATTGTGTAGCTTACCAGGGACATGATTAATTTAACTCTGCTTGAGTGCTCTCTATAGATTGCACGTTTCGATTTACGGTTGATTTTGATTATCCACATCATGTTGCTCCCGCAAATGTCCATTCAAATTCTTTTGGTTATCGAATTTCGCTCGCAAACTTCACAAACTTGTTGATGTTCCATGTTCACCTGTTCAACATTGAGTGATAAAATAACTATTTGCAGTAACGTTCTTATCTGACTTATGTACAACTAAAATGTCTGTAAGTAATAATGACAGTGGTCGAATGTCGCAACTTTGGCGGCCAATTCGCAAAACCCCGAACCCATAAACTTTTTACGGCACAATAAAAGCATCACAAAGAATGCAGCCATTAGTGCTCTTCTATTTTTATCAATTTGAAATTTCTCTTGAAATAACTCGTAATTACACGGCTACATATTTTTGTTAAACTGTGAGTCTCGCAGACAGTTACCAATTCTAGAATCACAAAAATGTGAATATTTAATCTTCATAGCTCGTATTATTTAATAATTATTATTAGGAAGCTTCCAAGTTTTTACTTAAGAAGTAATGATTTATTTTTGAATTCATTGATAATACGCTAGGTTGGAGGGTTTCGAAGGGTTCCAATATTTCAATGCTTTATTAGGTAATAATAAGTAATGTATTGTTCTTCAAGGTTACAATTTTTATAAGAATCATTATGACTAATATGATGATTATCATAAACGTTTCTCTATTTGATAATATAAAGAACCCATCTTCCAATTTTCAGTTTTTTTCGTGACGTAGAACTTTTCGTTGCAAGTCACAAGCTAATAATTTTTAGAAGTTAAATGATTTAATAAATTCGGTTTTACTGATTTCAAGTTCAAAGACTCATTTATGATTATCAGAATCCCGAAGCTGCACATTTTTTTAAGACTTTGGTTTATTTACTTTAGTTCTTTAATGTTAGGAATTGATTTTGCCCATTTATTTTTTTTCCTGAATTGCTTGATCACCCGGAAGAATTCTTACCTATCTAGACCTACCGAGAAACTTGCAAAGGCAACTAGTACGTGCTGCGACAAATGGGGTAACTCAAACTATTTAAAATTTCCCGCCAATTCATATCCTGTGTGTCATCTTACACTGTAAAAAATGTCCGCGAAATTTCACATATTCTGTCGAGGTAAAGTTGCACTGATGCATAAAATACGCCGTGACAGGGCATTTAATTTCACATCAGTTGCTGCGTCGGTCGCAGGAAATAAAAGGACCCTGCACTAGCGTGGTAATTATGTGATTTTGCATTAGACGTTAAGAAAATAAAATGTATTATTTTCGCATTTTGCGATTCACAATATTATAATGATGTGAGTTTTTTCCATTTTAAAGAACACTGATTATTCATAATAAGAAGATATTCCTTATGCGTCGATGAGTATTAAAAGGTAAGTGAGTTTAAATATGCTTATTTGGGAAAAGTTTGGAATGTTTCGTCGTCCTTGTTAACATAACCTAAATTTATTATATATACATTTAGCAATATGTACCAAAATCTTTTTCAAATATAACTTAAAACAAAATTTTGTTTTGTAATTGTGTTCCAGGCCGCTGCAGACTAACGGATGTTGACAAACTGGGTTTGCCTAGCACACCGTATATTCTACGAGTTGACGGTACGTGCGAAGTTGACGAAGCAGTCTCTTCTCTGCGTTTCTTCATCTTGCGCCGAATTACCCTTTTTCCCTTAACTCAAAAACCTTTCCCTTTAGCTCATCTCTTTATATGCGACGCTTTTTTATATCGCTGTAAAGAAACTTGCAATGACCTGAGTAGATTCAAATTTTTCAAATAAATTCATTATTGTCAGATAATTTCATAAATAAATCATTTAACATTATTTTAAAGTATTACATTTTTTATCAAAAGATTCCTACTTTTCAACATTTGAAAACAAATATTTAATATTTGCCATTCATCGTGAAAAAATGGCCCTATTTAGCGTTTTTTGAGCTCCTACGCTGGGATCCCTTAAATTTATAACAAAAAATTGCAGTATACTAAGTTCTAGACGATTAAATAATAGTTAAAAATTCTTATTAACAGGATCGGGTCCAATCAACGTCTGGCATACGGAAAATTTTCTACAAGCGTTCCCATACTTCTTTGCTCTCACGTACGTTTGCAACCGAAAGTATAACGATGAAGTTGCTGCAATGTTGCAGTTAATAGGAGAATATATGGCATGTATTAAAGCAAGTGCGGGAAGCAAATCTCGCTGCAAGACAATAACCTCTCAGCTGGTTCTCACTTTATATAATTAATTAAGAGATATTAATGTTGCGTAGGCAAATTTTATATTATAGAAAATGTCTTACTTGTTCAAAGTATTCCCTTGCGAAAATTTCGGACAGGGATTCATTCAGAATTAAGTTAAGAATTAATCCGATACAATCTGAGGGTGTCCAGCAACCTTGAAAAATTTGAAGACCTGAAATTTTCCTTAAATTATTAAAAAAATTAAATACATAGTGTAAAAAATATTTCTAAAAAATTTGAGAAATATTTTAAAACTTTAAAGATTTGAAGTATTTAATAATTTAAAACAGGGCACAGTGCAACACATTTGTTCTGTTGTAAATTGTTGTAATTACATAAAATGGTAAGGTTGTGTCTCCTACGGAATAAAACACATATATTCTCAACACAACAAAAATATGTTTATTGTAACATACTGGTTTTGAGGACAAGTTAATCTACGGAGGCGAAAAGGTATCTGACATTGAGTGTTAGAAAACAGACATTCGGAGGTATATCAAAATTTTCCTTAAAGGACTGTGATTGGTGGTGACAAATTAGTGGAGGTGGAAATAGAGAGGGTCTGTTAGGGCAGGAAAAGCTCCGGGAAAATGAGAGGCCCTTGCCAGATGGGCCCGTCGTTGTACCTAAGATTTACAAAAAAGCAATAAACCTAATCCTTG
>JAAAKG020199214.1:12888-23745 GCA_010014905.2 Druon quercuslanigerum | reverse complement strand
CATTTCTGCATTAAATTTTTCGAGTTGGTGCGAGATATTTCGATATTCGATACGTATGATCCTTTTAGAATAGGAAACTTCTTGACAGGATTTCATCAAGTTTTTCGTGAAGGGACCGTACTGAATTACGCAACAGCTGAAATAGGGGAAGGCGGTTCTTAACTCATGTACGTAATTTTTGAAAATTCGCAATAAACTTCTCCGGAAGATTATCCTTTTAGTTATCGATTTTATTATTTGGTTGAAAGTTTATAAATGTTCTTAAAAAGGCATCCTTTTTGGTTGATAATTCAACTTCTTTGCTGAATTTTGTATTTTTGGGTTAAAAATTGAACACTATCTGTATTTGTAAAGTGTAGTGTTTTAGAGTTATAGAAGTCACAATTTTAATTTTGAGACTTCTAAATAGTTTTTTTTTTATAAAGAGCGAATTTAACGATAGTGAAAAATTGACTATAATTTGTTTGTTTTTTGAAATTTTCGGTTCTCTAAACCTATTTTAATTCAGATATTTACTTTTAATTTTATGTTAACCTCTAAATTATATGTTCATTGTATTTATACTATTTTTAATTATAATATTCTTTATTCAGATCTTAGAAACTTTGAAAAAGGTACGATTGTTGTACCGAAACTGTAAGGAGAATTCTAAAATGAGTTATCTTTTTGATAATATAGTAATATAAAAAAATTAATATATTTTATTCGAAATTTGTTTCGTTTTTCAATAATACATCATTTTTCTTAAAATTGAAACGTAAATATTCTATTTTGTTGTCAAAAATATATATTTTTGCTTTGTTCAAAATGTATCTCTTTTATTGAAAATTCGTCTTTTTCTAAAAAAAAAATAAATTTTAATAGTAATTTTACTACTTGATTAGTGGATCATAGTTGATCTTTTTTCGTGAAAAATTCAACTATTTGTTCAGAATTCTTTTTTTTTGTAGAATATTAATCTTTTTGTCTACAAATAATATTTTCAGTTAAACATTAAATTATTTAGTTGAATTTTAAACTAATTTGTTAAAAATTATCTTTTCTACAGACACACCTTTTTGGTTTAAAATTAACTAATTTTGTTGAAAAGTCGTTTCATTTTTTGTCGCAAAAGAATTTTTTTAAACTGGAAATTGAAATAATTTATTTTTTGTTTAAAATTATTTTTTTATTAAGAATTAAACAATTCAGTTAAAAATGTATCTTCTTAAGTTGGAAATTCAATTATTGGATTAAAGAAAATACTTCAGGCCGAAGAATTATCTTTTCGGTTAATAATAATTTTTTTGGAAGCAAATTCAACTTTTTTTCGGAAATTTGTTTAGTTTTCGGTTAAGAAATTATTTTTCCTAAACTAAAAAGTATATATTCAATTTTTTGTGGAAAATATATATTTTCAATTGAACGTTGATTTTTTTAAGTTGAAAATTTAACTACTTTGTTTAAAATGTATTTATTTTGTTGAAAATTCGTCCTTTTGTAAAAAATTAATTTTAACAGTAATTTTACTACTGGATTAGTGGATCATAGTTGGTTTTTTTTTTGGTTAAGAATTGAGCTATTAGTCTCATAACTGATTTTTTTCGTTAAAAATTCAACTATTTGTTCATAATTTTTTTATTTTTGTAGAATAATAATGTTTTTGGCTAAAAATCATCCTTTCAGTTATACATTAAATTATTTAGTTGAATTTAGAACTAATTTGTTGAAAATTACTTTTTCTAAATATTCACCTTTTTGGTTTAAAATTAACCAATTTTTTTGAAAAGTCGTTTCATTTTTTGTTGCAAAATAATTCTTTTTATCTGGAAATTTAAATAATCTTTTTTTTGTTTAAAATTGTTCTTTTTTATTAAGAATTGAACAATTTAGTTAAAATGTATCTTATCAGGTTGAAAATTCAACTATTTTGTTGGAAATTTGTTTAGTTTTGTTTAAGAAATTATTTTTCCTAAACTGAAAAAATATATATTTAATTTTTTGAGGAAAATATATATTTTATGTTAAACGTTGATTTTTTCAAGTTGAAAAATCGTCCTTTTTTTAGAAATTTCATTTTATTCGTTGGAAGCTTATCTCTTTTGGTAAAAAATGCAAATTTTTCTCGAAAATTAAACTCTTTTGTTCAATAATTTATCTATTCTGTTGCAAATTCATATTTTTGTTTAAAAAGTTAGTTTTTTGTTGTGAAAATTTGATTTTTGTTTTTGAAAATTAATTAATTAATTTTTTATGGTAATTTTGATTCGATAATTTCGATTTTTTGTGCCGAAACTGTAAGGAGGGGATATGCGTGGAGTCAGCCTGAGATTTATTGTCCAGAAAGTCAATTTTTAAAATAGTTAGAGAACTTTTAGGCGCATTTTTTTTTTCTTTAGCAAATATTTGTAGGTTTTATAGTTTTTGAAGTAATTGATAAAAACTAGATTTTTCGAAAACAAAAAATTTCAATATTTTTTCACTTCAACTCGTGCTAACTCAGTCAATTTCCAAAATTTAATAATATGATTATTACTAAATTACTTTTTAAAGTCTTTTGAAACTATCTGAGAAAGAAAAGCGTAAATATTTCAAAAGACAAAAAAGTTGTTAATTTTTCGTAAGGCTTTCCAAAAATCATGAATTTCAAGCTTTAGGCGCTTCGTTTATCGAGCGAATTTCAAGCAACGAAAAACTTTCAGTCACAAAGTTGTTTACTAAGGTTCAAAGAAGTTTTCTAGAAATTATCAGATCAATCGCTTTAATTGTTAAAAAATTATTAATGTCTTAAGTTACAAATGGAAATCTTGACTCTGCGGCCGTACGCACGTGTCTCCTCGGTTACGAACGTGTTGCAGCGGACGTGAAGGTAAACTCGGATACCAAAACAAAAATAATATCCGTTTGTAGTTTTCTTCTAAAATATACTATAAATAAAGCAAAGAAGCAGTGAATGGATTATTTCTTAGAATACCTGCAAAAGTATTATTTTTGTGACAGGTTTACTTTAGTTAATACCCTACTAATTTAAGAAATAATCTCAAAATGAAAAAAATATTCCAGAAATCAGGTACGATTAATAACTGTTATTAAAAAATTTCAATAATCTTTTATCATAAATGTAATATTTTAGGACTATTTCTTTCTTGGTTTCCTAAATTTTAAAACATTCATAATTTCTTAAACATTAATGCGATTGATCTAAATCTTTTTAGAAAACTTCTTTGAACCTTAATCAACAACATTGTCACTGGAAGTTTTCCGTTGCTTGAAATTCGCTCGATAAACGAAACGCTTGAAGGTTGAAATTCATGATTTCTACAAAGTCTTGAAAAAAATTAACAACTTTCTTGTTTATGAAAATATTTACGTTGTTCTTTCTCGAATAGTTCAAGTAGATTTTAACACATAATTTAATGTCAACATAATTTCAAAATCGCAAAAATTGGCTAAGATACGACGAGTTTGAGTTCAAAAACATTGAAATTTTTTGTTTTTAAAAAATCTATTCTTTACCAATTGATTCAAAAACTATGAAACTTACAAATTTTTGCAAACTAAAAAAAAAGATGCGCCTTCAAATTCTCTACAAGAATCGGTTCCTAAAATTTAAATTTGTACGATTTTTAAAATTGACTCAGGGCAATACTTCTCCGGCTGAATCCACGCGTATCTCCTTTTGATCCGGAGAGGTTCAATTGATAAAAAGATAATTATTAGATTAAAAGGATTCTTTTGAACCAAATAGTTAAATTTCCAAATAAGTATAATACACGTTCAACCGAATTATTCTACATTACAAATAATTACTAATTATTTACTATTATTTACTTCCCACCTTTTTTTTTCTAATCTAATTTATTTCGCAACTTCACTTCCACCTTAAATTCCAATCGTCGTTAAGTGAGCCCTTATCCCGCATCATTAGGTAATTAAAAGGGCCTACACGGGGCCCTACTAATCGTCCCGCGATTAAAGGGCACTCTCGTCAGGGCCTGCTTAGAAGTTCTAGCTGGAAACTGGCTAAAACAGAGTTACAGAACTAGTCAGGCCCTCTACATTTTTCCCGATGAGCGCCCGATTAGAAATAGGGAAATCTCTCCAGGGCCCTACTAAAACCTGATCGAAATTTCTACATGGGAACATCTCTGTTTATGGTTTTTGCATGCCCTTCATAATAAATTATTAAAAATTGATATTTATCCTGCCTCCTGTCAAATTCTACTTACGGCTTTCTTCGCCATTTTTCCGGATCCAACTCTAGAAGAGCCTTAGATAATTTTTCTTCATTAATAAAAAACACAAGCTATGACAAAATAAAAGGAGAAAATATTTGTTTTAATTAGTCGACCGTTTTATTTGGAAAATTTCAGCACGAGCAGACACTTTGAAAAGAATTTGCTTCATTAGGAGCTGCCTCTCCTTTCACGCCTATACATGTGAAATTGTATAGTGATAGTTACAATACAATTTTAGTTTCACTAAAGTCTTTTCAACGGCGTTTTATTTCACAATTTAGCACCGCGTGTATTTTCTCGAACCACTGTAAACTGTTCGAAGCCCTCTTCTGCACCAGCTCACTCTCTTATTTTTCTTCGCTATCCAACCGTTCAGAAGAATCCCCTTTCAGTTCAGTTGTATTTTCAGCGACTAAGGGAGGTGTTTTTCTCTCTTTCTATCTCGTTGTTTAGTGGTTGTTTATCGGCTTCTCCGTTTACCGAGAGGGAAAACTGAGGAGAGGCAAATTCTCCTATTTCAGTACATGCAGGGCGTACAATGAAAGCAATAGTTGAAAATGCGGAGCTTTGTGGTTGGTGGAGCATAAAAATTGGATATTGAAGTCAGATAATACAAGGACTAGTATTAATTTTTTTAAATGAGTATTAGAAATAAATACAGGGTAAATAAATTTATGAGGTATAATTGTTGACATTATAAGGAAATTATATTATTAAAATTAAATTTATCTAGAAAATATCTGTTCACTTGGATCCACTAGGAATCGAACCACAGAACTTCCTATTGCCGGTCGGGTGCTTTTCCAATAATCAAGCCATTAGAGAGATCGAAAGAAAAATCCTTTTTTATGACGCATGCATGATTTCAGCCCTTTCCGACGCCTATTAAGTGAGGCGAAAGCTCTACCTTATAATGTCTATTTTGCGCGGGCAAACCAAAAATATTCTTTGAAAAATGTGCACGGTAGAAGTGGAACTACAAAAGATTATTTAAGTGAAATGAATCCATTGAACTCATGAAATTAACAAACTCAAATCAATACACGGAATTTGTAGAATTCAGAAAATTCATGGAATTAAGGGAAATCATGAAATTTACGGAATGTACGGTATCCGCGGAATTTATGGAATTTGCGTAATTCATGGTATCTGAGGAATTTATGGCATTTTTTAAACTCATAGAATTCGTCAAATTTTTGGAATTGATTGAATTCATAGAATTCGTCTAATTCGCAGAATTTATGGAATTCACGAAATTAATAGAATTCCTGAATTCATGGTATTCGTGGAATTTATGGAATTCCCGGAATGCATGAAATTTATGGTATTCGTGAAAATTATGAATTCGTGAAATTTTTGAAAAATATGCAATTCGTGGAATTCGCGGAATACATGGAATTCATAGAATTGGCGGAATTCGTTAAATTTTTGAAATTCACAGAATTCATGGTATTCAAAGAATTTATGGTATTCAAAAAATTCATGAAATTCGTGGAATCTGTTTAATTCATTGAATTTGTGGAATTTGCAGAATTGATTGAATTTGTGGAATATGTCTATTTTAACCAATTCACGGAATTAATATAATTCCTGGCATTTTTGCAATTAACGTTATTCCTGGTATTTGCCAAACTTATTTGAATTCTTAGAATTCGCGAAATTAATGGAATCTATGGAATTTTCGGAATAATTAAATTCATGAAATTAGTCTAATTTAATGTTATTTGCTTATTGTATAAACAATTATGAAAAAAATTGCACATTTTAGGCAAATCTAAGCGGAAAGAAATCCCTTTTTCTTCTCACCTTGCTGAAATCATGTTGCCAATGATGTTTTCTGATCAAAAATTTACAACCTATTAATATTTGTTTACTTTATAAAAAAATTATATAAACAAATCCACATTTTAGGTGATTTTAAGCGGAAATAAACAGTTTTTTTTCTGTCCTAGTCAAAATTATATGGCTATATATCTATTTTATAAACACTTTATATTAACAAATGTAATTTTGGGTGTTTTTAAGCGAAAATAATTGTTTTTTTCTTCTGACGTTGCTGAAATTATATTGTGAATGATCTTGTCTGAAAAAATTTACCATGAGCTTATATCTGCTTATTTTAAAAACAATTTATATAAATTAGTTCTCATATAAGGCATTTTTAAGCGAAAATATATCGCTTTCTTTTTGATACAGTTAAAGGTCTATGCGAGAACGGTATTACAAGACTACCACTATTTTTTTGTTTGATCAATAAAATTAAGTTTAATCTTGAATTTCAATGGCCACCTATTACCTTAACGATGAAAGCAAAGGACTTCAGAGCAGAAATATACCTCAGAGACAAATAACCCCTAATGTCGATTAGTCGTGAATAAAATTTGTTTTTAAGAATTAAATATAAAATTGAGCAATTTTTTTATGATACGTATAACTTCGTACATTAAGTACAAGGGACAAAAGTGTAATAAAAAATGTTCTAGGCAATGGAAACAAAAAAATAAAAAATCTACGCTCACTGTTTCTTAAAAAATTTAGTTCTGAATTTTTTAACAACAAAACAATCTACAACCGATACATAATTGCTTTCTTAACATAATTTTCAGCATCGTTTTCCGATTTAACATCATCTGTGCTCAACTCTTTAATGATGCGAATTGAATGTATTTTTCATATTGTTACAGAACTAGCAATCTTATTATACTAGCATGATTCAAGCAATCAACACCCGGCAAATTTTTTTAAACGGAAAACTAAGAAACACGTGTTTTTTGTTTATGAAAAAATAATTATTTTTGGGTCCAAAAAACACCAAAACGAATTTTTGTGCTAATTTTTATTTTTGTGTTTTTTTCTTTGATATAAATTGTTTCCAAAATCTAAAATATTACTTTCTAAAAAATACTTTCATATTTCCAAAATTTTCGAACTTGATTATAATTTTTCGCTTACAGTGTGTCAATAGTTATTTGAAAAAAAAAATTCTAAATGAATAATTGTTATTATAATCAATATTCTCTTATAAGCGTGCTAGAAAGTTGTAGCTTTTTGCAACATTTTTAAATTTTTTTTACTAGGTAGCATAAGGTAATAATTAATACAACTCATAAATAATTTATTATATAATAATATGCAGTTATTCAATAAATAATTTCTTTCAGGAATTATTTCTTGCTTATGACTACCCTCGTTTAAATGAATTTTCGAAAGTTTCGGATTTTTCTGAAATTTTTAACACTTTTTGGTCACAACAAATGATAAATGATAAATAGCTATTGAAGATAATGTTTTTATTAAACAATCCTTTCCTTTTGTAGATATTTTTTGCATAAATGAAAATTTTAAATTATTCAGTTACCTCTTATTACGATAACTCGATTATGAAAATGAAGGCAAATGCAGGAGATAAGCGGGTGATAACTCATGGAAAGGTTCGTATAATATCTACTTAATGCAAATCCTATTTCAGCAGTTCATCCCTTTTCCTTAGCACATGCGTCTGTTTTCGTACTTTGAGAACTTCTAGAACCTAGCTTAGGGGGATGACGTAATTTTGCCGAAATTTCAAATTCCCAACAGAAATTAAAACTACCTCAAAAACTTAAAATTGAAGAAATTAAAATTGTTTAATTTTTAATTTTTAAATTGTTAAAATTTAAAATTTGATTTAAATTTCTTCAATTTTAATTTGCATGACGTGGTAAGGCATCGCGGAAGCTGGGCTGCTCCTGCTGTCTTAAAATTCTATTTTTTTTGCCTCGATATGGGTGCTGTACGAGTGCCAAAACTTCTTTGATTTTATTTATCAATGTTTTTTTGTGATTTCATAATAATAAAGAACAGCCGAAAGAATTCAAGCAAATGGTTTGATTTCAAAAAGGTTTAAGCTCGAAACCGTTCAATATTTTTTTAATCACAAGCGTTTTAAATTCAAAAGTATTAATTAATGCTTCAAGAAATTTAGATACTTTTAATATTGAACAAAAATTTCCTGATAATGAATTTTTATATTTTTTATACTAGGAATTAAAAACCAGGAGCGTGAATTAAGTGATTTTATACAATAAAAATACATGATACAAGCGCATTAGAATTGAATTTAATTATTAATCCTTAAGCCATAGATTAGATAAAATTTAAAAAAGAGCCATAATTTCAAGAGGTGTGCATTTTGCATTAAAATTAGAGTAATAAAACCTCTTTCGATCAATGATCGCTGCTAGGAGTATTTTTTCTCTCTAAGTAATATAAGAAGTGCCTTTTGCGTTCGTATTCCAATTAAAAATTTCCGTTCGCCTAATTATCGGGACTATAATTCTCGATCAAGAAGGTTTAATTAAAATGTCTCTGAAGATGATAGGACAAAATGGGTAGGTTCTGGAAATTGATGAAAAAAATGGAAGCAAAAAATTATTCTTTCTTCATTTCCTTTGAATTCTCTTTCTAAAAAATTGAACAATGCATATCTGTCTGTCTTTTATTAATTTTTTTATGAATATTTTACATTTTTCAAAATTTTTTATTAAATAACTCTTAAACGCAATATAATGTGTAGTAATAAATTCAATTCTTTTTTTGCAATCGATCATTTTTGAAAACACAAACTAAACATTTGTTTATTTATGTCTGTTTTACATTAAAATATTTCCAATCGCTTACATTAAAAATGAAAAAGGGGCTTTTTAGGATTTTAAAATTATTTTAATCTGTAACTGATAATGTAATAAATTAATATTATAATGAAACAACTGTAGCTCTGAGCATTATTACTAATTTTTATTGCAAATAATTAGTTTTGTTCCTGTTGTATATATGACTATGTGCAGTAAAAACTAATTGACTTTGCAGAAAATCGATTCAATTAAAGAAATTAGGTTGATCATGAAACTGATGCTCATCGCTGAGATGAGTCCAAATAATTTATGTTTGTCGCTGAATGATTTATCTCATAACGATTCTGCAGGATCGTTAATCGGTCTGAGTGGTACTGAAGTATCCATTAGATTCTTTATAGGGAAACGTCACTTTAAACTACTTACTGAAGAAGTCAATGGCTGATTCTTTTAAATCATAGATATTCTTTTTTGCCGTTTGAAAATAAATAAATGATTGACATAACCTTGGAATTATTTATTAATAAATTGTGAATTTGAACTTGTGTACTTTAACTATTTAAAATTTTTATATAAATGATGACATTTTTCTAAGCCAGTTGAACATTTCATCTTATCCTACACTCATTTCTATAAATTAAATTTTTAAAATAAATTTTGTGTTTATTTGTGAGCGCATAGTGTTAATCGTTATTTTAAGTATGATAGACCAAAAAGCGACATAATTAATTGAGTTATTTCGGATTTCGTTGGTATAATGGTACATGCTGTAGAAGACTCCACCCGTTTAGTTGATTTGTTCCAATGTTGTATCTTCTTCCCACCATGTTGTCGCATTAGCTGATATTAATTAATTTTAACGATATAAGAATTTAATTAGATGCTAGATTTTGTAAATTTACTGATTAATTTAATTAGCAGATTGTGGATTATGTTGATAAACTAATGCATTCTTCAAATAATTCATTTTTTTGTTTGTTTGTTCCACTGTTGCATCTTCTTGCAACCATTTTTTACGATTATCTGATGTAATTTCGTGTTGACCAGGTGGTTTTTGTTGATGTACTAGTAAATCCTTTGGAAAAATCTGCCTATATAGTTGGTTTGGTCCGCTTTTGTACCACCATCCAGTCGTGTTTTATGGTTAGCTGATGTTATTTGATGTTAAAAAGGTAAGAATTTATTAAGAAGGTATTAGATTTTGTTGATAAACTTCTCGACTTAATTAAAACATGTTTTATTTTGTTGGTATACTGGTAAATCCTTTTAAAGAATCCACCTGTATAGTTAATCTGCTCCACTGTTGTATCTTCTTGAAACCATGTTGTATGATTATATCATATTATTTCATGTTGACCAGGTAAGAATTTAATAATGATATTGTGGACTTTGCTTGTATACTTGTCTACTGTCTACTTGTTCAATTTAATTAGGAAATGTTAGATTCTGTGGATGAAATAATAAATTCTTAAAATAATTCATATGTACAGGTAATTTGTTCATCTATTGTATCACCTTCCAGTCGTGTTTTATGCTTAACTGATGTTATTTGATGCAACAAAGGTAAGAATATATTTCGAAGGTAATGCATTTTTTATTAAACTTTTCCACTTAATTAAAACGTGTTGGATTTGGTTGGTATACTTGTCCACGTAATTGAAAAAGGTTGTTGTTGTGGGTCTACTAGTCCATCCTTTAAAAAAAACACATCTGCATTGTTGTTTTGTTCTATCGTTGTATCTCGATGCAATCGTATTGTATGATTAGCTTATGTTCTTTGACGTTGTCGCGATAAGATTTTAATAAGGAGATCTTGGATTTTGTTGATTTACTGGTAAATCCTCTGAAAGAATCCATCAGTATATTTGATCTGCTACACTATTTATTTTCTTAAACCCATCTTGTATGATTGTCTCATGTTATTTCATGGTAAACAGGTAAGAATTAAATGAGATGCTTGATTTTGTTGATTTACCGGTAAATTGAATTAGCAAATGTTGGAATCTGTTGATAAACTAATCAATTCT
>JAAAKG020199214.1:0-12788 GCA_010014905.2 Druon quercuslanigerum | reverse complement strand
ATGGTTGTATCTTCATGCAATCATGTTGTATGATTAGCTTATGTTCTTTGACGTTGTCGCGATAAGATTTTAATCAGGAGATCTTGGATTTTGTTGATTTACTGGTAAATCCTTTGAAAGAATCCATCTGTATATTTGATCTGCTACGCTATTTATTTTCTTAAACCCATCTTGTATGATTGTCTCATGTTATTTCATGGTAAACAGGTAAGTGTTTAGGGAGATGATCTATTTTGTTAATTTACCGGTCAATTTAATTAGAAAATGTTGGAATCTGTTGATAAACTAATCAAATCTTAAAATAATTCATATGTGTAGCTCCTTTGCTCATCTGTTGTATCTTCATGCAACCATTTCGTATTATTATCTGATATTATTTCATGGTGACCAAGACAAAATTTAATAATAATATTTGGACTTTGCTTGTCTACTTAATTAGAAGAAGTGGGATGTTGTATACTGGTCCGCTTGATTAGCAGATATTGGATATTATTGGTATACTGATACATTTTTTGAATTAATTCATCTCCATAGTTGGTTTCTTTAACTATCGTATCTTCTGCCAACTATGTTTTATGATTAGTTGTTATTTTTCATGTTGACTAGGTAAAAATTTATTTAGAACATGTTGGGTTTTATTTATACACTTGTTCAAGTAATTAAATTTTTTTTTAATTTACCGATCAATTTAATTAGAAAATGTTGGAATCTGTTGATAAACTAATCAATTCTTAAAATAATTCGTATGTATAGCTTGTTTGTTTATCTGTTGTATCTTCTTGCAACCATGTCGTAGGATTGTCTGATGTTATTTCATGTTGACCAGGTAAGAATGTAATAATGATATTGTGGACTTTGCTTGTATACTTGTGTACTTAATTAGAAGACGATGGGTTTTGTTGGTATACTGGTCTAGTTAATTAGAAAATATTTGATTTTGTTAATATACTAGTATATTCTTTGAAAGGATCCATGTGTGTAGTAGGTTTGTTCCACTGGTGTATCTTCTCACTGTCATGTTATATAATTATTATATAAATATCTGATATGATTCGATGTTTAGTAGGTAAGAATTTATTAAGAACATGTTTGATTTTGTTAATATACTTGTCAACTTGATAAAAGATTTTAGATTTCGTTGGTATGCTGGTCCACTTAATTAGCGGATCCTGATGGTATACTCGCCATTCTTTGAATGAATGCATCTCTATAGTTGGCTTGTTCAACTATTGCACATTCTGCCAACTATGTTTTATGATTAGCTGATATTTTCCATATTGACTATGTAAAAATTTAATTAGAACATGTTAGAATTTATTGATAAACTTACTCAACTAATTAAAACATTTCGGAATTTGTTGGTATACTGTTCCACTTAATTAAAATGGAATGGTTCTGTGGGTCTAATATTCCATCCTTTGAAAAAAAACATATCTGTATAGTTGTTTCGTTACATGGTTGTATCTTCATGCAATAGTATTGTATGATTAGCTATCGTTGCTTGATGTTGCCCAGATAAGAATTTTATTAAATGTTGTTTTTTTTATATAATTGTAAATCCTTTGAAATAATCCATCCGTATGGTCGTTCTGCTCCACTCTTGTATCTTCCTTCAATTGTGTTTTAGGATAAGCCTATGTTAATTGATTTTTAACCGGAAACATCAATTTACATCAGCTAAGAACACTATTTAATAATTGACATATAATATTAACCATTAAAGGCTAAATAAGATTTTTATAATTTATTGCAACAGAGCAAATCATTATTAAAATATATGTTTCACGCACTTAATGTAAATTCAAATACACCGATTTATGGAAACATTTTACGGCCGCATACTCATCTCAAGAGTCCATCCTCTTCACTTTTTATATGATTGGAGAGATAAATACAAGCATTTTCGTACCGCTCTCACTTTTTTTTAGTATTCATATTGGGTTATTTGACAGAAAAAAGATGTTTAGCGAGAATTTTCGAACCAATAGTTATATTTTGGTACAAAAGAAGGCAAATGTTCAACCAAATAGTTAAATTTAAACTAGGAAAGATCAATTTTCAATTAAAGATGGAATAATTTAACGTACAGAGTTATAATTAATTTTCAGCTGAAGAGATTGATTTTTAACAACAATGATATATTCAAAAAAAATAGTTATATTTTGAGTTAAAAAAAATATAAATTTCAACCATAAAGAACAAAAAAAATGTCAATAAATAAGTAAAAGATGTAATTGGAATTGTTAAATTTCCAGTGAAAAATATAATTTTAAATTAAATAATTTTTTTTTTAAATTTAAGCAACAAAAAAAACATATTATTTTTGAACCAAAGAGATGAATTTTCAATTAAAATTATGAATCTGTAAATCAAAAAGGGAATAGTTATATTTTTAGTTAACAAAATTAATTTAAAGAAAAGTTTTTTCCCACAAAATGGTTAAATACAGTGAGATAAAGCTACTCTTGTTAATGAAGAATCCTTCTTATTCTGTTTGATGTTGAATATTAAAAAAAAAATTAGCGCGCTAATTAAGTTTTTTTCTAGGATTTTTTGTAATTCTTCCTAATAAATTATTCACAAATCCATGAAAAAATTCTAAATGTCAAGCAATATTTTTCATAACCAAATTGATAACGTGCCTCTTTGATTCAAGCTGAAGGAATTTCAGGTTCGGCATATTCGACTCTTGCCAAAATGTGTACTTCTGACTCAAACCAAAAAATAATCTTTTTGCGCAATTTCAGAAAGTTCTAAATTGAAGAAAAATTTTTTCATTTCTAAATTTTTATTATGTTTCACAAGTAAAAATCCTTTAAATATACAATTACAATAAATAATGATAAAAATACGAATTTTTACAATAAAGTAACTTACAGTGATATTTTCTGTTCTTTGCAAATAGATTTAACTGTGAATTCTTCTTGTCGGATTTTTTTATTTGGTTCAATATAAAGGAAAATGTGTAGAGCGAAAAGCATTTTTCATTGCTACTTACCATACTCTGAAGGCTTTCGCTGAATACTTGCCAGAAAATATGAATGTATAATGAAATTTTAGTAGGCAGAGATGAGTTCTCTGAAAATTTTAGTTTAATATTACATAAATCTTATTCATTGTCAAGAGGTAAAATTATTTCCTATTATATATCTCACCAAGGAATGATCTTCATTTTTCATTCCGAAATATTTTGGTACGAATATTATTTACAGTTCGCACTAAGCACAGAAATGTCACCTTTATTATAAGAGATATTTTTTTTGTATGAGCCATTTAAAAAAATGTGCATTGCGTTATGAGTCGACGAAAAAAATTCTGGATGTGTTTTAAATATTTCTTGGTAGTTCAAAGGTTGCAAAAAAAATATACTAGCAAAAAAAGGCCAAGGCCTAAAAATCAAAGTTCACATATTTTTTCTATAGAAATTTGAAGTATTCCTAGTAAAATAATAAATAAATAGTAAATACTAGTAAATACTATTAATTGTAGTTTAAATTATGCAACTGAATAATATAACATTTGCAAGCATAATAAATTCAAATAGTGCCTTGGGGGAAAATTGTGAAGATTTTAAAAAACCAATTTGTTCCGCGTTTTCTACTGCAGAGATGTGCACGGTAGGCGCGAACCAATCATTCGCAGCCCCCTCCCAATGACCTCGACAAAGCGACCCACGCTAGTAAACTCATGCGTGGTAAGCGCGAGCCAATGTCGCCGCTTTACTAATACCCCCACCCGCCCGCATCGCGAGTGGTGCGTCGTCGCCGAAGCGAAGTGTATATAAGTATGGTCCGTGAAACAAGCAGAAGCATTCTTCGCTCATAGGTCTTTTTCGCTTAATTTTTTTGCCAAAAAATCTTCACTGAATCAACGTAGACTCAGTGTGACTATCAACGTCATATTATAAAGGAAATTTGACAGTATAAAGCTTCCAATAATGATTTTATAAAAATGTAAACAAAAAAACAAGCACTAGTAAAATCTCCTTAGGCCCCTCGATATATTATTAAAAATTAACCTTTCACTTGAACTTTAAAATAACTTTCTTTTTGTTCTCATTATATAGTTTTCCGCTCTCATTTATTGTATACATTTAATTCAGTCTTATTTTTGGATCCAGATGCACTACTTTCTGCGTAATAATGATTTTGAATTTTAGAATGTTTTTTTTTACCCACCCTGTTCTACATATATATAGAATATGAAATGGAAAACTATTTTCCAGATACATCCTCTAAATTTAAACCGGATCTTCCTACGGCTATTGCCTCGATATTTTATTTCCGCTGCAACGCGCATATCGCACCAGCGGCCCGATTTTATTCGTTGACAAGCGGACGACAGGTTGACTATTTACGAAACATACATGACTGGGAGTAGACAGTTCCACAATTTGCAGCGCACTTGATTTTATTCGACGAGACACGCCAAACCATATTCTCTCTTCCTCTCCCCCCCCCCCCTCCTCACTATTTTATTTTTAATCTCCTTTGAAATATTTACCCGTGAGCGATGTGCATATCCTTTTTCATTTTGCTAAAGCGAAGAACCAAATAAAAACGCAAATGTATATATCTGTAGTTCAAGTAAAAAGCATCCAGTATTACAAACTAGAATGTACAAAACGTGGAAAATGTGAAATATTCTTTTTTCATTTGTCCACAGGTTCGATTTCTAAAATATCGAAAACAATGCGTTTACAAAAAAAAAACTAGATCTTGTTCTATCCATAAATGTCGGCACTGTGATTTTTTAAATTATAAATCACTAGCCAAAAATTAAAGAGTATCTGAAGAAACAAATAACTTTATTCTCCACTAAGCATTCGTTAATACTAAGCATTCGTTTGAATTTTAGACATATCTTTTCCTAAAATTGCACAATCTCTTAGATATTTCAGAGAGATGTTTTTTACAGAATATGAATCTTTAAACAAATTTGCCACCCTACCCTGTAGTTTTTGGATTCTAATAACTGCTTTACCTTCACTAAAAATCGCACAATGTCAAATAATAAATTTATATCTCGTAAAATATTGGTCGTAGGATATTTGCTAAATTCTTATTAAAAATCTTATTTTATACTCACGGGAGAATAACTATTTGTTATCATTATGTAATTTAAAAAAAAATTTTACCTGAAACATAAATTTATTATGCTATGATATTTAAATATACTGTGATAAATATTTGTTTGCTACCATAAATAAACAATTACAAACCTACTAATAGTTACATTTATTTGGTATTCCGAATATTTCTTCTTTCCGAATATTTCCCCTCCGTATATCCTCATCAACGTAATAAGTTTAACGTTTCCGAATTTTTACCCATTCTGCTTCTTTTGTTTCCGAATAAATACCATTCAGACTTTTGGATTTCTAATTTATTGATGAAAACTCATGTAAAAAACAAGAATCCAACGACCTACATTTGAACCACACCGAATATCCAAACAAAGATTTTTTCCAATTGCAATCTGAAAAAATTCCTGTTAAAAACAAAAATTGCAGACAAAAATAAAAAAAAAATTTGTTTTTAACAAGAATTTTTTTCAGATTGCAAATGAAAAAAAAGTTTTGGTTTGATTTTTCGGTATGGTCCAAACTTAGGTTGTTGGATTCTTGTTTGTTACAGGAGTTTTCATCAATTTGATGATTGTACTTTAAATAGGATTTTTAATTTAGATTTTAATCTAATTTAAATTTTTTAAATTCTAATTCTGAAATTTTACGTTTCTTAATTTTTATCTGTACCAAAAAATGACAGGATCCTGCAAAATTAAACTTAATGCGAAGAAGCGTCTTTGTCAAAAATTTAACGGAAATACACCATAGGCGAAAATGCTGCTCACTGTTGAATTTTCAACAAAAAAGATTAGTTTTATGAACAAAAAGATTAATTTTAAAAACAATACATCAATTATTTACCCAATTATTGAACTTTTAACTTATAAAGGAGAAATTTCTACCCAAAAGAAAACCGAATTTTCAATAAGGCAGTCAAATTTTGAACCGAATAGATGAATCTTAAGACAATATTACTTTAAAACAAAATACATCAATTCTCAACAAAAACGATTGATTTTATAAACAAAAAGATGAAGTTTGAACAAAATTCAGAAATTCTCTACCAAATTGTTGAATTTTTAAATTATAAAGGAGAAATTTCTAGGCAAAATATGAATATTCCAACCCTCAGATAAAAAAATTTATTTTTAACTAAAAGAAAACCGAATTTTCAATAACGCAGTCAAATTTTAAACCAAAGAGATGAATCTTAAAAAATATTAATTTTTCACAAAATACAGAAATTTTCTACCCAATTGTTGAATTTTTAAATTATAAAGGAGAAATTTCTAGGTAAATATGAATATTTTTATTTCTCGGATAAAAAAATGTATTTTTAACTAAAAGAAAACCGAATTTTCAACATCGCAGTTAAATTTTAAACCAAAGAGATGAATATTAAAAAAATATTAATTTTTAACAAAATACATCATATTTCCACAAAATTCTCGAATAATGATGAAGGGTCATTTAAATTTTAACTAAAAATCAAATAATTTAAATTGCTACAATTTTCAACCAAACTACATTAGTTTAAAACAAAACAGGTGCATTTTTAGTCAGAAAATTAATTTTTAATACAAAATATAAATTTTCACCTAAAATTGTAATAGTTACATGGTAAGTTCAAAAAAATTATTCCTCAATAAAAGAAAGAAAATTTAAAAAAAAATAGTTATATGTTTAACAAAAAGAGGCGAATTTTTAAATAAAATGATAGAAGAATAATTTTCTAAAAATTGAATACTAAAATATTTAACCAAGCAGGTGAATATTAATAAAATGTAACTGTTTAACAAACTAGTTCAAATTTCAACCCAGTAGATAAATTTTCAATTAGAAAAAGATAATTTTTCAAACACATCGTTAGATTTTAAACCAAGAAGATCAATTTTGCAGGTAAAAAAATTTATACCAAAAAATATGAATTTTTAAACCGAGAACTGGATTTTTGAACCAACATATAATTTTGCTCGAAATACAAATTGTAATTTGATTGCCACCAATTTGTGGTATCGCCAACCAAGTCGGTTTAATTTTGAATCAAACAATTGTATTTCTAAACAAAAAGAACGAATTTTGAAACACAAAAATTGATTTTCAACCAAAAAATACGAACTTTTCACAAAATATATAAATTTACAACTGAGAAAGGCAAACTTTTGATAAAAATATTAGCTTTTAGGAAATAATGGAAAATTTACATTGTAAGTTAAAAATATTAATTTTTAAAAACAAGAAAAATGAATTTTTTTATTCAGTTCATTATAGAAAATAATTTCTTTTTCACCAGAAAGACTAATTTTTTAAAAATGGAATATTTAAATCTTCAACTGTAGTTTAACTTTTTACGCAGTAGTTTAATTTTCAACTAAAAAAGATAAATTTTGAACCATGTTGTTAAATTAAAAAAAAAAACTATGCATTTTTCAGCAGGAAGATTAATGTTCTACTATAAAATATAAATTTTCAACAAAGTACATAATTTTTAACCAAATTGATCAATTTTAAGGATCTACACTGTGTACAGCAATCTCAAAAGTTGACTATCTTTAAAATTAATTATAAAATGGTCAAAAAATATTTATTCCTAATTTTTGTAAATATTTATAGAAGCTTTTACACATATATCAGAAGAAAAGAACTCAGGCCAAAATTGTTTATTTAATAATAGTTATTTAAATATTTAGTTTTTCTTTCTCTTTGGCAAAAATTTACAATTTTTATTTAATATTTAATAATTATTTTTATTTAATTTAAAATTAAAATTTAATTTAATTTATTTTAATTAAAGTTAATGATCAAGGCCTCATTTTATTCTTCGAAGGATGCTCCAAATTTCTACTTGGGTTGATTTTATTTTTCAACATTATTTGAGAAATCATACAGTTATTATTGTTATAAACAATCATAGTTTTAGTTTTAATTAGCACCACCCAAAAAGAATTTTAAAAAATCCCTCAAAGAATAAAATGAGGTTTTAATCATTAGGGTTAAATAAAAATTTTAACTTTTCCCTCAGGAGAAAGAAAAAACTAAAACTTTAAATAACTCCTGTTAAATAAACAATTTTAACCTAAATTCCTTTGTCTAAAGTGTTTTTAAAAGCCTTAATCAATATTCAAAGAAATTAATAATAAATCCTTTTTTTCCGATTTTATAATTCATTTTAAAAATAGGCGACCGACTTTCGAGATTGCTTGTACGTAGTGTACATCCTTAAATGAAAAAAGACGTTGTTTCTACGAAATGGTTGAATTTTCAACATGCAAATATTACTTTCAAAAAAGAAATTATTTTTTCAGCCAAAAATTACATTTTTAAAAAAATATTGTAATTTAATTTTAAACAACAAATTTTATTCTCAACTGAATACTTTCATTTTCTATCAAAGTGTTCAATTAAAAAAAAACAGATTAATTTACATTAAATTACATTGTTCGATGAAAAAAATAATTTAAAAAAAACGGATTTTTAACAAAGTAGTAAAATTTTGAACAAAACAAGTGAATTTTCAACGAAAGAGTTTATCCCAAAAAATAATTTTTTAACTGAAAAGATTAATTTTTCTGAAATGTTTTAATCAAGAAGATTGATTTAAAATCCAAATAACGAATTTTTAAAGAAGCAGCTCTGGCAAAAGTTTTGGATAGGAATTCATTCCAAATCAAATCCGAATTATTCTGAAATCTGCATGCGAACCAACCCGAATCAATCCGAGTAAATTCGAAAAAAGCTACATTCTGTTTGATTCAAATCGGTTAAAAATTAATCCGAACAGAATTTTCAATCTGAATGAATGTTTGGATTGAATTGTATTTATTTGAAATGAAAATTTTGTTCGGATTGAGTCGGATTAAGTCGGATTAATTTTTCGCCGATTTCGATTGCACAGAATTGAGAATTTTTTTCGGATTTGTTTAGATAGATTCGGATTGGTTCGGATACAGATTACGGAATGATTCGGAATGAATTCCTATGTGAAACATTCACAAGGTGCTTCAAGTTTTAACCAACCAATAATAAATATTTCTATAAACTGCTAAAAATTGAGAGTAAAATAGTTTACCAATGACGTGTAGTGTGCAGGAAGCCGTACTGGCAGCTGATGGCGTTGTTAGATCAACCGAACTGGATGGTACTACGAGAATGCACGGTCGGTAAAAGACGCATCTGCCTTGGCGGGAATTTCAAATCCGAGTGAAAAACTCTAGTTGTGATTTTATTTTTTTTTATTATTTATTGATAAATCCAATTAATTAGGGAATGAAACAGCATTAATGCAAAGACAATGAATTTTTTTTTTAATTAAAAAAAGTGAAAAAAGAGAGTTATTTAAAATTGATTACTAAGAAACTCACTAAATGTGATGTAATATCGTAGCGTTTTCCAATAAGTCCCTTGATGAAATTGGGAACGTATTTTGTGGACGCAAGTGAATTCTCCCTCGATCGAATATCATAGGTTAATTAGATTTTTAATTGAATTTAATTTCCCTTTTTGAATCCCAAACCCTTTTGAGATAACACAATAAACTAATTTAGCTCTTTTTTGTACAACGGAGAGTTTTTAGGGTTAAATCAGGACTGTCCAACTCGATAAAAGGCGCTTCAGGATAAATGTCATAAATTTTTCTAAGTTATAATTTTAATGAAATTCAAGTCCAACGTCCTGTAACAGTCAGACTGGATCCAATTATCGTCCTCTTTATTGACACAAATATCATCGATGCAGACGAAGCGAAAGCAAAGGGTTGTAGAGAAATCGTTGTGCAACGGGGTGAACAGAATATCGCGACGCGACGTTTTCTTGTAACAGAATCGATTTATTACGCTACCAGCGTTTCAACATATCAATGCATTTGTTTTGAAATTTCAATATAAAATTTAATAACAAAGATTACTTATTTGTAAAAGTAGGTTTCTTACTATACACTAAACTCTCGGTTTAAGTCGAGTGTCGGGAAAGGCCTTCAAAAAGCCTTGGCCCCAAATCGGGGGCATCCAAACGTAAACATTCAATGCCCCCTGAACAGTTTCTAATTAAAGCATGTAATATTGCGTAATATACGCAAGTGTGGCAATCATCTCTCGCCCAGCGAGCGAAGAAACTGTGCAAACCGGAGGACAGAAACCGAGATTTCAGTGTATTAAACAACTTTCTCGATTTTTTTTAATTAGTTTTTTTTTTTAATTTATTGGTTGAAGATTAATTATTTTAATTAAAAGTTTTTCTGCTTGGTTGTAAAATAGAATTATTTGTTAAAATTTTTTTTGTTTTCATTAATTTTATGCATTGAAATTTTAACAGTCGAATTTTTAGTTGTAAATTGCATTTTCAAGTTGAAAATTCGTCCATTTTAATAGACGTTATTCTTCTTGTTGAAATATTAATATTTTTTGTTTACAGTTCAATTATTTTAGTTTGGCATTAATAACTTTACTTGAAAATTCATTAATTTAGTTGAAATTAATTTTTTTAAACTGAAAATTGAATTATTACATTTTGAATTTTAAATTCATGATTTTTAGTTTACAATTCAACTATTTAGTCGAAAACTGATCTCTTTTTATACAAACTTGAATCTTGAATTTCGTTAAAAGAATTTCTTTTTAGCTGAAAATTTATGTATTTTTTGAAAAATTGTGTTTTTGGTAGGAAATTAATCATCTTGTTAAAAACACATATTTTTTTCTTAGGAAATTCGTGCTTTCGAATGATATTTTAAGTATCCCATTTAAATATTTATCAATTTTTACCACAAATTTGTTATTTTTCATAGCAATTAATTTCTTTAACTAAAAATTGACTTATAAAATTTTTCGCTTAAAATAAAAATTTTTTATTCAAAATTCAAATATTTGGTTAAAAATTAAACTTTTTTAGTAGAAAATTGAGGTTTGAAGTAAATATAATATAGTATACACATTATTTTTACAAATATTTGCACTGATTTTTAAATACAAGAAGAATAAATAATAATTGGTTCAAGAACAAATTAAAGCAATGAATAATTTTCAACTAAAAAAATTAATTTTCAGAAAAAAATAGATTTTAAACTAAAATATTAAATTTTTAAACAAAGGCATGAATTTGCAGCTTCAATTGTGAAATTTTAACAAAGTTGTTAAACCCCCAACGTGGTTAAATTTACAATCATAAATTTTCATTTTTAAACAAAATATAATAGCTGATACTTCAGCCAAAATATTTTTAATTTTAAATACGAAAAAGCAGTTGAATTAAATAAATAAAGACGAATTTAAAACAAAAAAAAAAACAAAAAAGTCCTTATCCAAAACAGAATAATAATTTGTAACCAGGCAGTTTGAATTTTATACACAAGAATATGGAATTTTCAACTAAAAAGATGAATGTTTAACCCAAAATGAAATAGTTAAATATTTATTTATTAGAATTAATTTTCAAAAAAAATTGACTTCGTTGTTGTTTAACATCAGTATAACTCAAATGTTTTTTAGTTGAAAAATCAACTACTTAATTCTAATTTTAAATATTTTTATATTTTTATTTGTTATATTTCCAGATTAAAAATTCAACTTAAGTCGCGAAGACTTAAAAATTGACGCATTTGGTAAAAAATCCAACTGTTTAGTTGCAAATTTACTTCTTTGTCCGCAAATTCGTCTATTTGCTACTATTTTTTTATAGTTCGTTTTTCGTTATCGTTGCCAATGTTTTTAAAACTGAAAATTTATCTATCCTATTTTTGGTTGTAAATTCAACGGTATAGTTAAAAACTGATGTTTATTGTTGAAAGTTCGTCTTGTAGTAGATATTTATGTCCACTAATGAGCCGGAAAGTGAGATAGTTTGGTAATCTATTTTTTAATGATTGAATCTTTTTCATGTTCTTTTGCATAAAATTATTATTAAAAAAATTGATTATTTTCCAATCTCAAAATACAAAATTTGAAAGAGAGACACTAAACATGTGATTCTTTTCCAATCTATAGGTTTGGCTTATAAATATCGTATGCTTTCTTTTAATTCAGTTGTGAATGTTACCTCAATGTTCATGGAAGAAATCTTTTTATTAGATTCTTATATTAATAAAATATTAAAAATTCAAATTAAATGAATAAAAATATTTTAATGTTAGAAGTTTTTAGAAATGAATTATGTTTGGATTATTGATTTTCAATATTATTTATAATATAATAATCTAAATACATTGGTTTTGAATCTAACAAAAAAACGTACGATCTGGGCACTATGATCTTTTTTCCTCAATATTCATCATTTTACATATTTTCACACATACATGTATATATGTATGTTTATTATATTGCTAAAATATAATATATACAAGATGTCATCCTAGATACTTTTTTGAAAAAGAAAGTTACTCATGTAATGAACATTTTTATACAATTTGTAATACAAAATAATCATAAAACTTATCAAAAATAAGGTTACTATACCCTCATTACTATTAAACCAAAGTTTTCTGAGGATGAATGCCATATTTTTAAAAAATATGTGCATTTTCTTAATATGTACCATTGAGTACCATCTTAATTTTATCAATATTCATCATTTTATATTTTCTTCAGCTTGTGAGTATATATGTATTTGTATTATGTTACTCTAATATAATATTTTTAGGATGTCATCTTAAATACTTATTCAAAAAGTAAGGTCACTTATGGTATGAACACATTTATATAATTTAAAATGTACAATTACCACAAAACTT
>JAAAKG020199203.1:0-23749 GCA_010014905.2 Druon quercuslanigerum | reverse complement strand
TTTTTCAATAGAGTTTTCTAACACATTGTGTTGTACATCGCCGTTGTGGTGTCCTATAGCTTCATTTTCGGATTGTCTCATAAAATGGTCTCTGAAAGCGTCGCTAACCCCGTCTTCCTCATATTGCATTTCCCCTTTGCCATTTCTCACGTTGACAGATTCTGTACTTATAATTCCCTTAATTGCTTCATAAAGTAGTTCCTTGCATCCTTCAAAGTCGTTTTGTATTTTTTTTCTTCTTTGCTCTAATTTCATCTTTGCTTTCTCTAATTACTCGCTTGAGTATCCTCTCTTTGAGTCTGTAGTCATCTATTCGTCTATTTATTTCCTCATCGCTAAGACCTATCCTGTTCAACGTTATTTGGTACGCTACTTTCTTTGCTTTTTGGGCAGCCGCAATTTCATCATTCCACCATGCATCACCAGATTTCCTTCCTACAACCGCAATGATATCCTGGAACACAGTCCATGCGCCTTCTATATCTTTATTCCGTATACGCGCTTCCCAAGCTTCCTTACCTATGCTTTCTATTATCTTATTTTGGAAATCTATTCGCACATCCCGTTTCTGTTTTCAATTTTAATTCGCGTTTGTTTTGTTTTCTGGGTTCACTTTTTTCTCCATCCCCGACCTAAGTTAATTTTGGAGATCAGGCTGCTTAAAATAATCAAAGTGCCGTCAATAAACATCGTGTTGCATGCGATACGAAGCGACTACTTCTGGGGTAAATTTTCCTGCGACTTATTCAATTGAAAACCCGAAATCTAGCAGTTGTAAATAAAATCTAGAATCTAAGGACCAAATTTGGACGAACAGCACAAAATTTACCTATTGTTATTTGAAAAAGATGAGAATTTTGCTAAAAAAAGAAAAAAAAAATTTTTTGACGAAAATAAAAATGAAGAAAGAAAAATGAGAAGGCAACCAAAAAATCTTCTACCTTCTATTCTTTCACTTCCTTCGGCTTTTTTGTTTTTATTACTATCAAATCACAATAAAAAACATTTGTAAAAAATAATCACCAACGTTTTAGCCCTCATACAGCACACTTATCAATGCAAGAAAAAAAATTGAGCAAGCAGGAACAGTATCATAGTTTCGTTGCTGTTCCTGCTTGCAACTCATTTTTTCTTTGTTTTTTTTAATTTTTGTCAATAAAAAAAAAATGTTTTTCTTTTCTTTTTAAGGAAAATTTATATCATTTTTCAAGTTGCAATAGAAATATTTGTTGATGGTAGTCCAAATTTTTCAAAAAATTGTGATTTGAAAAAAGATCCTCCTAAAAAAAAAATTCCTAAAAGGAACAAAATTTTTGAACAAAAATAAAAGAGGAAAGAAAAGTGAGAAGGCAATCAACTAATCCCCTTCCTTTTTTTTAAATTTCTTTACTCTTTTTATTCTTTGTGTTATTAAACCACAATAAAAGAAACATTTGGAAATAATATCCACAAACTTTTCGGTACTCATGCAGCACCCTTATCCAGGTAAGAAGAATTTGTGCAAATTGCAACAGGAACGGAACAACGAGGCTCGTCCTTTGATACCTTTGAATCTCAAGTCGTATCAAAATTTTAAGTAAAACAGAATTAAATTAAATTACAGAATTTTTTAGAAAGAATAAAACTTTTTAAGATTCTTATTAATAGTATGGATACAAGTATTGTTGTGAAGTACTATGGATGTGTTTACTATGGGTGCAATTACTTGTGCTTATTTCATGCGCACTTCGCTACTTTATAGGCATTCAATAATTCTTTTTCATAGAGAGGAAGATTTTTTTCTAAAAAAAATAAAAAAATACAGACCGTTTACATTTTAATCTTCCTGCTTTACCGAAAATCTCATTAGAAAAAAATCAGATAACCCACTTAAATTCTAACCGATGGTATTCTTATATTAAAAATGAAAAAAGATTGTCCTCCATGTGAACAACGTAACCATTTTTTTTTAAATTTGTAAGTCGCTACTGGTTGATCAAGAATGGTAATCAAAAGTTCTTTAATAGTTCAATCCACGCTTCTCGAAGACGCAAGCAATTACGTAAAATACTGTAATATATTCCCAAAATAAAAAAGGAACCCTTGTAAACAAGGTAAATAATTATTTTGTAATAAAAATATATAATAATAGCTTATAGCAGGTCCTGAAAGGTTCTTGAATGGGCAATCGATGCGTCGCAAAGACGCAGAAAAATGTATTATAATCATTAACGTTACGATTTCCATACCAATACTAGAGAGTTTTACTCATGTTAACAATATAAAAAATATATTTGACAAATTTATGAATCGGTATTGCCAAATCATAAGAATCGATGGAAAGTTCGTCAGTTGATCATTCCTCATGTCTCAAAGACGCAAACCAACATATTGAATGCAGTACTGTATTATCCCTAAAATAAACAAGGTTTTTTCTCATTTAAACAGAAAAAACAAATATTTTAACTTTATAAACCGGTACTAAGTGGGTCGTAAGAGTGTAGAGGATAGGTCTATCGATGAGTCTTGAATTTGGAAATAAATACAACAAACATAGTATTGTTTTATTTCAAATATGAAACGTTTTTTTTAAATTTTAATACTACAAAAACATTACTTTCAAATTGCAGATTTAGCTCAAAATCTTATCAAAGCCACATATCCATCAGAGTTACAATTCGTCCCAATATCATTCTTTGAGAAAATAAAAGAGTAAACCACATCGAAAATTTTCATTTTTACTTTCTAATATACTCTTAAAATTTCTGTAATTTTATTAGTTTAATAATTCAAAAAATTTAAATATCTATTTGAAAAAGTTTGATTTTCCAAACTATGTACACTACCGTCGGAAATTATGAGATCGATTGACGCAAGCACTATCAAAAGTCACTACTGGCTTTGAACCACGATAACTCAGCGAAAAAAAAGATAGAGCATTTAAAAAAAACACTTGGAAAGCCTATGAAATTCCACGTCTAGTAATGTTAAACAGATTTTTTTTACTCTTCTGAAGAAAATATAGCACGTGCTAAGTTTTAAAAAAAATTCCAGATTTTCTAAATTTTTGTACCTCGACTTCAACTTTTAGCATGACATAGGAAAACTGTTGCAAAAATCTTAAAAAATTAAAGATTAAAAATGTTTAATCGTATCTGAGTCAACGATCACGGTTCTCGGCCGGTCTGCTGCTCGCCTCCCTGGTTGAGGCAGGACCGAATAGGCCACGCACAAGGTGGTGCTTGAGTGGGGCTCTCTTATACTTTTGAATCTGCTCATCAGTAATTTTTATTTCAAATTTTTGTAAATTTTAAAAATTTTTTATTGTTTTTTTTAATTATTCACAATTGTTTAAATTCAGAATTATCCTCATTAATAAAAAAAAATGATGAACAGTTGTTTTTATTTCTTAAAATTTTTATCAGCTAGAATATTAAATTTCAGATATATTGTTACGAGAGTAAACTACTTTTCAAATGAATTAGGCAGCTAAATTATAATTAAATTATTTGTATGAAAAACACTCAAAGATATTAAAAGTGAACAATAATGGAATTTCAAAAATAAATTAAATATAAAACAGTGCTAAGGTGTAATGAAAATTATATTTTTAGTTTTTAATAAGTAGTTTATTATTTTCCTTTACACAAACATTTTTCTAACACAAACAACTAGCTCATTATTTAATTTTTCTATAATAAAAATTGCAAAATAAATAGGAAAAATTATATGTACGAATTTCAAGTATAATTTACTAACGAGACGAGCAACTTCTCATTAAAAAACTAAAACAGATAAAAGTTGTATCAAAAACTTAAATAAATTTTTAATATGAAAAACAGTCCAAAAAGTTTAATAATATAACGCATTTAATATAATTTTCTGATTCAATTCAAGAAAGAAATTTTTTAATTAGTACCTATACTTTTTCCTAGTTTGTTTGCAATTTTGATCATCGAAAAATTAAATAATGAGCAAGATGTTTGTGTAAGATGGATAATTTACGATGAATAGGTGCAAGAAAACGAATTTGTGTATAGTAAACCATAAATAAAAACTGTAAACCACTTATTAGAAATTAAAGTTATAATAATATATAATAATAATTCCATTATTATTCACTTCTAGTATTTCTGAGTGTTTTTCATATAAATAATTTATTTACAATTTAGATTCTTAACTCGTTTGAAAAATAGTTTACTCTCGTAACAATATATCTACATTTTTATTAATACTCTAGTTAATAAAAATTTTAAAAAATAAAAAAAACAGTTCATCATTTATTTATTCTCTAATATGGGGATAAATCTGAATTGATATAATTGTAAATAATTAAAAAAAAACAATGAATAATTTTGAAAATTTACAATAATTTGAAATAAAAATTACTGATGAGCAGAATCAAAAGTATAAGAAAGCCCCAATCAAGCACCACCTTTGTGCGTGGCCTGTTCGGTCCTGACTCAACGAAGGAGGCGAGCAGCAGACCAGCCGAGAACCGTGATCGTTGACTAAAACTCAACTCAGATACAATTGAACATTTTTAATCGTATCTCGGGAACCGATGAAGATTTTTTGAATTTCTTTAGCTTAAATTAAAGATAAAATTTCAGGCTCTATGTCGTATAATTTTCAGAATTTTGCAGAAATTTTCCTAGATCATGCTAAAAGTTGAAGTCAAGGTACAGAAATTTAGAAAATCCAGAACTGTTTTAAAAACTTATCACGTGTTGTATTCTCTTCAGAAAATCAAAAAAATCTGTTTAACATAACTAGACGCGGAATTTCATAGGCTTTTCAACTGTTTTTTTACATGCCCTATCATTTTTTTTGCTGAGTTATCGTGGTTCAAAGTCAGTAGTGATTTTTAATAGTGCTTGTGTCAATCGATCTCATAATTTCCGACGGTAGTGTAAATTGTACTGATAACGTTTTAACTTGCGGGAGTTTCTTCAATGTGGATGTTTTTTGCGAGATAAGATTAATCTTTCTGCTATCCGACATGACTAAGCAGACAAGCTTCATACCGTCTCTTCTTCAGCGTCGCATTTATGACAATCAAGCGCATGTATTTAACGACTAATGAGAACAGTAAAGTTAGCAATGAAATGGGATTAACATGCTCGTAAAACAAGTAAACAATAGTCGGATGTCGTTTTTACTTAGATTCACCCCGGCATTCTCCTAGCAAGAAAATTCGTCTAGAATAGCTGGTGTGTCGCAGTATTAAATCGGAAGTTGCGTATCTCAGTCCATCCCCTTTATTCATCCCCTACTTTATTTAGGGGTTCATTTACCAAGCCTCTAATCTGGAAGCTTTTCAAAATACGAAAAACTAAAAGCTCATCTAACTTTTCTACATATTTATCTTTTTTTTTATCTTTATAGGAAATAATATAAATGTAATAATTTAACATCTGAAACTCAGAAAGATAATAAAAGTTATGGGAAAAGTTACATGAGGGGCTGTTCAAAAAATACGTCATGCTACATTGAACACTTTTTCCACGCCACTAATTCTTTACCATGGATTTCTTCTTCATCATGGATGTTAAATTTACAAAAAAATAGGTTTTTGGCTGAGAGACATGACTTTTTAACAAAGAAAATTTACTTTTCTATAATGAAATATGAATTTTTAATCCAAAAGGACGTATTTTAAAAAAACCAAACACGAAGTCGTTACCAAAATAGTTGAATTTTCGACAAAATAATTAAACTTTTCATAAAAATAGTTGATTTTTTGTTTCCAAATTGCTGAATTTTCAACCCTTAATGACAAATTTTCAACAAATATAATTGATTTCAAACCAGACAGATGAATTTTCAACTAAAATAGATCAGATTTAAGTGAAAAATTTAGCAGTTAAATTTCATAAAAAAAACTAATTTTTCACACAAAAAAAGGATTCATAGACTATTTCACTTCAACGAAAAAAAACGAATTGTATAGAAGAATTTTTTTAGAAAACTGTTGACTGTTATATAAACAAAGAATAATTTTCTAAAAGAGAGTTGATGGGCAATCAAGAAAGATGAATTTTCCATGAATAATCTCAATTTTTGACTGGAAAAGATCAATTTTCATCCGCCAATTGAATTGTTAAATTTTTAGTTTAAAAATTTAATTTAAAAAAGGAGGTTTGCACACGCATCGAAAAAATGTGGCAATTTGTACTAAATTTTCTATACAATAAGTCTGCTTTTCAGCTTTATTTGTGTCGATGGGTAAAAAAAATAAATTTTCCACTAACAACATTCGAATTTTAAACAAATACATATATTAGTTAAAAAAAGTTTCTAACAAAAAAATTATTTTACAGCCAAATGAATTTATTTAGTAAATGCACCAAAATTTAGGAAGAATTAACCAAGTTTTCATTCAAAAAAATTAATTTTCCAGCAAAGAAAAAGACGAACTTTCAAGAAAGTACATAAATTTATAATTTAAATATCAATTCTTCAAACAAAAATAGAATACATACAAAAAAGGTAAAGTAAAATATCTCAAAAAAGAAAATTGAGCAGATTTTTTAAATTTTCAATCAAAGGGGTGAATGATTGATAAATAAATAATTTTGCAACAAAGCGGTTGAAGTTTCTACCAATCGATTGAATTTTTGACCCACAAAGATAACGCTTTAACTAAATAGTTCAATTTCCAGTAAAATAATTAAAAAAGAGTGTAAAGTTTATCCAAAAAAGCCTAATTTTTTAAAAAGAATGATAGCGAAAAAACAAGAAAAAATGGAAGTATCCAGAAAAAGGGGGGAAAAGTTTATGGACGCCCGTAATCCGATCAAGTTAATCATCAAGTTATATCAATGATCTCAAATGAAAAAAGAGTCTAAAGAATTTCATTAAAAGTATTCTCCTCCTAGTATCAAACAGTGTTAACTCATTATTTATTGTTCTATTGAGGGTTATATAACATACAATTACATTTTGTAATTGAAAATAAGAGAAGAGTTAGCTTCAGTATCACATTCCATTTTGAGGGGGGGGGGGCTACTTAAATTTCACAAATTATTGCTAGAAAGAGGGGTGAGAAAAATAATGTGGAATTAAAATTGATAGAAATGCTTTTCATTCTAGCGAAATGTATATTATCAAGTAGTGACTTTAAAAAATTTACCTAATTTCAACTTAACGTCTTAATTATTATTAATTATACAAATCTTAATTCAAGATCTCTCTTGATTTAAAAAACGAAATATTGTTTTTTAAATATACAATTGAGTATTTTCAATTTAGGGTCAAAACTTTAAAAAATTTTCTAAAAATTCAATCTTTTTTGTTTAAAATTGTACAGAGACATTTTTTGTTAGACCAACGAATACAGAAATAAAAAATCTTAGGAAAGAAGTGACAGATTTTCAATTTTTAATAGCTTTTAGAAAATTTAAAATTTGTGCAGAATCTTTTGTCAGATTAGTGCCCTAAACTTTACAAAATAACAAAAAATGAGAAAAATCGATGACTTGAGTTTTACATGACATGAAAAGACTTAATTATTGTTACGCATGATTAAATGTATTCTATGTATAATTTCACATTCTGCATTAAGGCTCCCTCACCATGGTCTTGAATCGTAATAAGGTGTTACCTCTCCCCATAGCAGTATGACGTACTTTTTGAACGTCCGCTTCCATAATTAAATTAATTAAAAGGACGTGGAAAATAAAATTAAGGAAATTAAAACCATTAACCAATGGAAATTTTTGCAATTATTATAAATGACGAAATAATAACTATAATAATTAATCCTATATTCAAACGTACTTTTGAAATAGATAACAATTTTAATTATTATTTTCAAGTTTTATAATTTGTAAAATTAAATGCTTAAAAATATATTACTTTAATACAGTAAATAAATTAACAAATTTAAGAATAAATTTTAGGTTTTCAACATTTGATTAGCTAAGTAAATATAACTTATACGCCTCCATATACTGAAAACTTTATTTAATACATAATAATTTTAGTGATCCAAGAATATTTTATTTTGAAAACATGAATGACATTTAGGTTCTTCGATAAAATTGGAAAAATGTAGAAACAGTAAATGCCAAACGAGGACAATAAAATTTTCCACATTTGAGTTCAAATAGATGACTTTATATGAAGGAAATAAAATCGTATGATACCGAGTTATGTTTCATTTACCTGAGAATTTAATTAATAAAAAAATATTGTTTATGCATTTTAATATTTCCAATTTTGAAAGAATCTAAACAAAATAAATGAATTAAATTATAATACTCCATTTTTTAAATAAATCGGCGTGCTAAATGGATCTTTATTTCCAATTTATTATTACATTCAAATTCGTTAACTCTGTAATAATATATTGAGCAATGAATTATTAACTAAAGTAATAATCAAAAATTGAAAGGCATACATTGCATACATTGTATGTTTTATCAAACAAATTTGTTTAATTACAAATTCGTGTTGTTAAAAACATGGGTTTATAAACGAAAATCAGCCTTGTTGACGGTATACATAGTTTCAATTTAATTATTAATGAATTAACGCTGTTTTTACCTTTTTCAAGGTAAAAGCTTTCCATAATCAAAACATTTTTAAATTAAAATTTTGTAATAAAATTTTGTTTTGAAATATGATTCAATCGACACAAGACTTTACAAGCAGTACTTTTTATAACACATTATTTTTTTTTTGCTAAAATATAAGTTATTTGAGACTGGAAAATTACAAAAATGTTACGTTAAAAATTTGGCTAATTATATTATTTAAGCAATCTTAAATTGAAAAATCATTTACTTCTACTGACGAAAAAGCCGTTTTATGAAGTGACTCTGGCAAGACTGTTGACTGAATCACAAATTCACTTTTAATGGCAGATTTTTCACAAATAGAAGTGATAGATCTGTTTACTTATTATTGTAATAGTACTTATTGTTTAATATAATAAAATTATTTGTAAATTAAAATTCATTATTAAATACATACATTTTATTAAATGTTTATAATTATTCATAAATTACTGGTTAAACAAATGAAAGGCACAGATTACACCAATCATATTTACGTACCTAATTACTGCAAGTTACTGGTTCTACTATTCAAAATTACTGATTTAATTAGTCATAGTTACTTATCACGTCATTTTACTGCTTTTTATATATAATGAAAGATTGAAATTTTTTTTAAATTTAAATGAGTTTAAAATTAAATTTAAAGTCCTATTAAGCGTCCGATAATTAAGTGAAAGTGCAAAATTCCTGAAAATGCAACCGAGAATCCAGCGAGAAAAACTGTACAACCACCACAAAATGTTCCTAATTTTTGGGGAAAATTAAAAAGAGGAAAGAAAAATGAGAATGCAACCAATCAAATTCACGTACTTCTATTTTTATATCTTTCGCCTTTTTAATTTTTATTATTATTATTATTAAATCGCTTAAGGAGTCAACCAAACAATTTTTAACATACCTGAAATATCTAGTGAGTGTCAAAAGGCAAAACCGTCACAAACATTTCTAAAAAATCCATTAGAAACACGCCAGAAATAGAGAAAGTGAAAGAAAATCAAGATTCATCAAAAATCAGTACTATATATAAATAATCATAAAAGAATAACTCTCGTTTAATTTTTCCACATCAGTTTTTAAACTAATAGATAACTCGTTTTGTTTTTTAAAATAAAGAATTTCCAACATTAATGTATTGGTGAAATTTTACATAGTGACAGTAATAAGAGGAAGAGAGAAGAATTTAGTGGTTTGCATTTTAACCATCACTTGATTCTCGGGTCTGAAGGATTTTGTTGGTTACTTTTTCATTTATTATTCCCATTTTTTATTTTAAAAAAAAATTGTTTTTTTTCCTATTTTTTCAGGACATTTTTTATTTTTTTCAAATTGCAATAGGAACCTTTTGTGGTGGTTTTACGGTCATTGGATTCATGATTTTATTTTTTTAAAATCCGTACTATAGATTTTTTTTTTAAATGTCAATTATTACATGTTTGCTCGGAATTCATATGCTTTTATTTAAAATAATAATAAATAATTTCTAGCTGTTTTGAAGTATCAACTGCTTTTGATGTGTAAAATTATATCTTTTTACAAAATTTAACTACTTGGAAAAAGTTCAAAGTGCTTTATATAAAATTAATGTATTATGCTAATTAATTGTTATTTTATTTGAAAATTTATCCGTTTAAATAAAAATGTAGTTATTGCATTTTTATCGTATTTCAGTCTGCTTGGTTGAAAATAACCTATTATATTTGGAACATTAATTTTCTTTGGTTGAGAGTTGAAATGCTTTGTTAAAACTTATTTTTTGAATAAAGATTGGCAGCAAATTTATTTTTTATTCTTTAAAATTTGAAAAACTATATTTTTTAGTTTAAAGTTAACTTTTTCGATAGAATGCTAAACGGCTTTGTTAAAAATAAATTTGTTTGGATGAAGATTGATTATTTTAGTTGAAAATTTATCTCGTTGGTCGTATTTTGTTGGAAATTCTTCTTTTTTTCGTATAAAATAATTCTTCTTGTCGGAAAGTCAACTTTTTGTTTGAACATTCCACCACATGGTTAAAACCTGCACTGTCTTGTTTTAAAATTATTTTGTTTGGGTTCACGAATCATTAAATTTCTGCTAGGAGTTCCTATGTTTTTATTTAAAATTCATCTTTTTGGTTAAATATTAATCTCTATTTAATGAATTAGTTTTTTTTATGAGAAAATAATTTCTAGCTGCTTTGAGTATCAACTGCTTTTGATTTAAGATACAAATTTATAAAATCATATCTTTTTACAAAATTTAACTACTTGGAAAAAGTTTGAAGTGCTTTCTTTAAAATTAATTGATTATACTAATTATTCGTTATTTTACTTGAAAATTCACCCGTATCAATGAAAATGTAACTATTGCATTTTTACAGCATTTCAGTCTGGATGGTTGAAAATAACCTATTTTATTTGGAAAATTAAACTTTTGGTTGATTTTTCTTTTTTCTATGTTTGAAAATTAATTATCTTTGGTTGAGAGTTGAAATTCATTGTTAGAAACTCATTTTTTGAACAAAGATTCGCGCAAAATTTATTGTTTACTCTATAAAAATTAAAAAACTAAATTCGTTCCTTTTTGTTATTAAAAACCTATATTTTTAGTTTAAAGTTAACTATTGCGATTGAATGCTAAACTGATTTTTAAAAAATAAATTTGTACAGATAAATATTTATTATTTTATTTGAAAATTTATCTCGTTGATGCTATATTTTTGGAAATTCTTCTTTTTTTCGTATAGAATTAATCTTCTAGTCGGAAATCAAACTTTTTGTTTGGAAATTCAAGCGCATGGTTGAAACCTGAACTGTCTTGTTTTAAAATTATTTTTGTTGGGTTCATGAATCATTACCGTAGTTCAAAATGTAGTCTTTAGTTGAAAAATGATCTTTTTTATTCGAAAATAATTCGTTTTTGCGCCACATTATTTTGTTTTCAATTCAACTACATGGTTAAAAGTTGATTTGCTTTCTTTTAAAATCACTATTTTATTTATCATGATTTTAGTTAAAAATTCATTTGCTTAGCCAAAAGCTAAACTATTTTGTCAAAAATTCGGATTTTTTTTAGTATTGATAAATTATCTTTTCTAGTTGAAAATTCAACTTTTTGATCAAAGGTTAAACTGCTTTATAAAAAATTCAATGTTCTGGTTGAAGACGAAGATTCTTCATTTTATTTAAAAATCTGCCTCTTTATTTAAAAATGTATTTTTTTATTTTAAAATTAAACTAGTTAATTGAAACCTCAAGTAACTGGTTAAAAATTGATCATTTTTGAAGAAAACTAACTTGTTAGCGGATACTCATTTTTTTTAAATTTAACTAACTTATTACAAATTTATTTTTAAGTGGAGAATTCAGCATATCGAAACATTAGATAATTGAAAACTATTTTTAATAATAAAAGGAGATTGCCACACACACACAGCTTCATATTTACGTGGATCGTTATCTTTCATATGCTGGAGAGTGGTAAAGGGAAATAGTTCTATTGTGGAGCCACAGAAAATATCAACTTTCTATTCAAAACGCTAATCATACGATAAAAGTGCAAAAAGCTCAGCGAGAGGAAAAGGAATGTCGCGAAGTAATGAAAAGCGGACTAGATTTAATAAAAAGTTTATTTTCCACAAGGGGATTGAGATAATTGAGTTCCAGGTACATTTGTACGATAATGAGGTTATTTTGATAAGCGAGAGAGAGGCTTCCCAGAAATAGAGGAGGAGCTATGTATGTATACACACACTGGCTTATCGAATCTGGCGCTTTGGTGATCCAATCATCCCAAGTCGCTGTCGTGAAATTTCCTCCGTACTCTATTCCACCCCCGTGGTCAATTGCCTACGTCTTTTCCTCTGGAAAAGAAACTTCGTTGCATTTCGAATTAAGCTAACCTACCCTCTAAACAATTTTTCTCGTAAAATTATTTTCCTGAAAAGTTAGCTTAAGAATTTGCAGTAAAAGGAAAAGAGGAGTACTCTTTGCTGGTTGCCTAATTAGCAAGAGCAATTCTGTAGTTATATAATGGCTGAAAATAAAAAAAATCATTAACCTAATTATACAAAAAAAAAATATCAGAGGAGAAACATCAACGATACTCCAAATTCTGCCAAGCAAATAGTTATCAGTACAATTAACATAGTTTGTGAAATCAAGGTTTGCGAAGTAATTCTATAAGATATCTTGATTTTGAAATATTTTTAGATTGATCAAATAACACTTATTTTGAGAATTTCCTGAAGACGAAAAAAATAAAAACTCAGCAAGATAATTATTATTATTAAAGAAAGAGAGTGCAAATTTTGCGAAGATTTCATTTTTTTCTTATTGACTCAATCCCAAAATTTCAATCAATCTAAAAAAAATTCTCTTCCTCTTTAATACAAATTTTCAATTATTAAAATATGTAAGTCAAAGAATAAGAATATTAATAACTTCATGTAATATAATAAATATAATTTGTATTAAAATTAAAAATACAAAGCTTGATTATCCTGATAAATACCACTAACTTTTTTATCTAATCAATTGAAATCTTCAAATCTATCAGTAGAATAAATTAGGCTAGAGTTCGGCTACACTGTTAAACAATAAAATTTCTGCATAAAAAGTTAAATAATCTTAAAAGTATTAATTATTATCAGTTGAATGTTGTAGAATACATTTTGATAAAGCTTTTAAAAAATCGAAATAGGTACTTAAAAGTGAAATATCTTTAAAAATAATCAATAAATTCAAATTTTCGGAAAAATGGCTATTTAGCATCATCTAGTCCATTTATCGTTAACTATTGTTTAGACATGACGGTTGAATATTGTAATTGACAGGTTGACTTAGTTTTGAAGAAACTAATGTTGAGTATAAGAATCAAAACATTGTTACAAATAATTTATAAATTTAAATTTCCAGAAAAGTGACAGTTGAGCTTCATTTAGTCAATTTATCAAACAATTCTTAGATAAATCAGTGAAAATTTTTCACTAAACGTCGACTAAACTACCAAAAAATGGATTTTTGAGACTAAAATTTAAAATATTTCTAAAAATAATTAATAAATACAAATTTCCAAAAAAGTTACACACAAGGGTAGAAGAAGTTAAGTGAATAGGAGGGGCGAAGGAAGGAAAATAAGCAATGCTTTTAGTAAAAGTGGGGAGTGAGATGGAGAAAGAGAAAATTGTGGAGGGAAAGAAATTATTGAGAGGAAGAAGGGAAAGAATTGAATAAGATCTGACATCGATGGAGAGGAAAAGGAGATGGCAAATAAAGCAGAGGGCTTGGGTAGAGAGGAAACAGGGGCACATGGTGTGGATAGGAAGAGACAGATTATGGATAAATAGGAAGGAATGGTGTTGAGACGAAGAATTAGAAGAATGAAGGAAAAAAGGAAAAAGTTTTGAGAAAGATAGGGAGGAAGGATACGAAAAAGAGTTTAGAGAGCAAACAGAGGGGTTACTAAACGGCAAAGGGAGCAAAAGGTGAGGAGGAAAGAAGAGGAAAGTGAAGAGAGAAACGTGAAAAACGCGTTTTCGAATGTGTCAGGTGTGAAGAAGAAGAAGAATAAAATATTTTTTTTTAAAAAGTGGAATGTGATTATGATGAGTGAAACCTGGGCCGATGAGAAGGACTGGAAGGGGATAAAAAGGCTGTTTCTGAAAGGTTATGTTTGGACAATGCAAGAAGCAAGAAAAGAATACGTTGAAGGAAGATGGATGGCGGCATGGTGTCAGGGGTGAGAAAAAAATCGGCAGTAAAAGGTGGAAAATATGGTGACTGTGACGAAAAGGATGGAACCATATATAAGGAAATCCGAAGATAGAGAGACCGACCGGGAAGGCAGAAAGTTACTAAACGTGATAGGAGAAAGAGGAAGGTTTATATGTATTGGCAATATGAAAGAAGATGAGGAAAGGGGGATCACGGTTATAGGAAAGGGAGCAACAGTAATAGACATCACCTTGGCTGAAGAAAGAAAGCGGCATATGATAGTGAGTATAGAGGTGGGAGGAGACAGTAAACGCAGTAGAAGGAAAAAGGAATTAGGCGGAGAAAAAAACACGAAAATGGGTAGATAAATTAAAAGATTTTAAACAAAAGATGGAAAAGGAGAAGGCTAGGAATGAAAAAGAGGAGGGAGTAGACTCGTTAATTGAAAGGATAAAGGGGTCGATTGAGAAGGTAAAGGATGAGCTGGGTACTAAAGATGAACAAGTAGGGAGGGAGAGAGGCTGGCAGGACGATGAATGCTGGGAGAGTAAAGAGAGAATGAAAGAGTGTGTAAGAAAATAGAGAAAAGAGGAAATGAAGAAGGAGTATAACATGAGAAAAAAAGAACATGAGAAGATGCTGGAAAGCAAAAGCCAAAAGGGAAAGGAGAAATATAAGGCAGCAGTAGAAAAAGGAATCAAAGAAGGTAGGGCGTGAGATAAAATAAATAGGGTTAGAGGAGAAGGAAAGGACGTTAATGAAGAAATAGAAATGGAGGAATAGACGCATTATTTCAAGAGTCTATTAGGTGGAGAGAAAAATAAGAGTTAAGGCAAAAAGAGAATCATAGTCCAAGGAGAAATGAAGGAATGGAACGAAAAAACAAGAGAAGAAGGGGATCAGGCAATAGATAGGCTAAAAAGAAACAAACCGATAGGAAAAGATGGAATGGAGAACAAATCGATGAAGTATGGAAGAGAAGAAGTTAGGGATGGGATGTGGAAGATCTGCAACAAGCTCTGGAAAGGAGGAAGGTAGCCGGAAGAGTGGATAGCAGGAATAGTGGTACCATTTTTGAAGAAAGGGGAAGGAAAGAAGGTAGATGAATACAGAAAGATCACACTCATGCCAGTCGGCTATAAAATGTATGCAGAAATATTAAGAAAAAGGTTAGAGATTTAGGTAAAACTAAAAGAAAGTATCCCACACAATCAGACGGGATTTATAAAAGGGATGGACACTATAGACAGCATCTATGTTACAACTTAGTTAACAGAAGTTTAGGGAGAAAGAAAGAAAAACTAGTCGTATTGTTTATGGATTTCAAAGCAGCGTTTGACTCAGTAACCAGAATAGTTCTGCGGCAGGTAATGAAAGAGAGGGGTGTAAAGGAAAACTTAGTGGAGAGCATAAACGAAGTTTTTACTGAAACCAGGATTAGGGTGAAGATAGGAAAGGAAAAAGGGCAGGTTTTCTAAACAGAAAGAAGTCTAGGGCAAGGGTGCCCATTGAGTCCGTTACTATTTAATAAGCTGGCTGACTTAGAGGAGAAGCTAAAAGAAAAAGGGAAAGGAGGAACGGTTCTGGGTAATAGCAAACTATACTCTCTAGTATACGCGCACGATGTAGTTCTATTAGCAGATGATGAGAAGGGGATGAATCTAATGATTAGAATTTTCGAAGAGTATGTGGGTACAAGAGCTTTTACGGCGAACGTAGATAAAACAAAGGTAATGTGCTTCAGAAATAGAAAGAACAAAATAAATTACGTTTGGAAGATGAACGGGAAAAAGTGAACATTATGAAGGAGTTCTGTTACCTAGGTTCTAGTTTGAGGCAGACGGGGGAAACGAGCTGCAGGTGAGAAAAAGATTTGAATGTGCGAGTAAAGTAATGGGCCAAGTATGTGGTATAGGAAAGAGAAGGTTCTAAGACTACTGGAGAATCAGGGTTGGGTTGTTTGACGCGTTGTTCTGGTCGGTGTTGTGTATGGAGTGGAGATCTGGGGCTGGAAGGAACATAGAAAAGTATCCTCTCGCATGCATGAGCGATTTTTGAGATGGGTAGATAGAGGCTAGCTGGAGTTGCCCAGGATACATGTTAAGGGAGGAACTAGGGAGGGAAAAATGATTACTAGACAAATTAAGAGAGCTTGTAGGTTTGAAGAAAAGTTAAAAAGAGGAGAGGTAAGCAGAATAACACAAGCATGTTTGGACGAAATTCAGAACAATGAGGTGAGAGGCAATTTGGGAAATTCCAAATCGGAGAAGAAGGGAGAAAAATAAGAAGGATTTCTAATATACGAGAAGGGGTTATGGAGTAGCAGACTATAGAGTTAGAGTTATTAGTAAAACAAGGAGAAAAGAGATGGACAAAGATTATAGATTCAAGGTACAATAGATGGTATATGATCGTCAAAGTGTTGACGGAACCAGAATATCTGCAAAAAATGAAAAAGGAAGAAAATTGGAGTAGGGCTGTACGGTTTAGGATGAGAGAAGAAGTGACATCATGCAGATATCGGATGGATGAAGAGCAGAATCTATGTAGATTATGTGGATACGAAATCGAGTCATAGGAACATGTATTAGAGAGATGTGCAGGAGAGGAAGATGGACAGTTGAGTGTAGATGAGTGTGTAAGATGGATTTTTGATGGCAATGGACAGGGAGTGATGTGGATGAAGAAATTGGAACTGTTAAGGTAAAGCAAGGGTGTAGGGCTGAGCCAAACGGGTAGTCCTGAAAAAGGACAGTTAAGAGCAAAAATTTGTTTTCAATTTCGTATAAAATGCATTTTTGTGGAAAGAGGAAACGGAAGCCCTAGAAGACCGCTCGTTTTTAGAATTATTATAACTTCTGTTTACACCAATTAAGGCGAAATAGTGGATTATAAGTAGTAGTTAAGTTAGAATAAGGATGGAATTGTAAACATATTTACTGGGAGCGGAGGCCCTCAAACCGGTAAATGAAAGAGATTAAATACATATAACTAGTCAATTTATAATAAAATTATTGAATTAAAATGAATTAATAAATTATTATTTTTATAAGTATATTATTTATTGTTTATTATTTTACTATTTTTGTTTTGAATATTTAAAGCTATAGGTCGACTAAGCAACCAATAAATCGAAAACCATAAAAAAATCACACTGTAATCAATCTTTCCAAATTAAAAGTTAAACATTTGTAAAAAAAACGATAAATTCACATTTAAGAGCAATACATTTTTGCATGATCTAATGCATTTATCTTGTAATTCTTAGACCAATTTGATAAATTTTTAGGCTACAGGGTGACTGTACTAATACAAAATTGGATTTTCAGATTAAAGGTGAATTATTTCTATAAATAATATTTAAAGCCCAGTTTTCTGTAAAGCGATGTTTTAGCTTCATCCTGTCAATTTATCCGAAATTTTGAGATAAATCGGTTGAATATTTTAATTCAGAAATCAATTGAATATTGTAGACTATAGGGCAAATAAACTACAAAAAGATTTAATTTTATGAATAAAAACTGTAATATTTCTGGACACATTAAATAAATCCAAGTTTTCTTAAAAATTAGACTCAATCTTCATCTAATCATTTTTTATAAAAATTTTAGACAAATTGGTTGAATATTGCTGGCTACCCGATCTGATAAAAATGTTAAGTTTTATAATAAAAATATAAATATTTGTAGAAGTAATTAATATCTCAATTTGCTAAAAAGCGTAAAATATAAAATGTAAAATGTTTTAAGATATCATTTATAAATCCAAGTTTGGTGAAATGTGACTTATCAGCTTTATATAGGTAATTTTCCTTAAATTAATGGACAAATCGGTTGAATATTATAGAATACAGTTCGATGAAAATGCTAAAAAATTGATTTTTTTGCATAAAAAGTACAGTAATTCTAAAAATAATCAATTATTCTAAATTTCCTGAAAGGCGAAACATTTCAAAAGATAATTATTAAATTGAAATTGCCGGAGAAATCACTTTGTAGATTCATTTGGATAAAAGTTTACATAAATTCATTTAGATAAAAAGGGTAAATATTCTAGGCTATATGTCAACTAAACTGCCAAAAAATCGAATTTCAAACACAATAAATAAAAGGTTTCTACAAATAATAAGTCAATTAGAATTTCCTTAAAAGTAAAACTTGTTCTACTTCTACTCAATTTATCCTGAAATGCTTGCAGAAAAATCATTCAGACATTGTAAGCTACAGATCAACTGAACTGCTAAGAAATATAATTATTTGCGTAAAAATAAAATATTTTTAAACATAATAAATAAATTTAAATTTCCTGAACGCTTTTTGAAAATTGTTATTTAACCTTCATCTAGTCAATTTTTTTATTATCCGATTTTAATTTTTTTTAATGAAAGCTAATAAGATTTTACGTCGAACTTTCATGTCCGATTTTTGAATTTTCATTTATTTAATACCAAAAATAAAAATCATAATGTTGACTTTTGAAGCTTACCGGTTTTTGAAAAATGCTTTAATTCAATGAAAAATACCTATAAAACTCAAAGCAACTGTTGGCGGAGATTCCTCACTTCATTCGCGCCAAATTCGAACAATTTATATGCAAAAAAGAATTTTTTTTAGTAGAATTATTAAAAGCTAATAAACAATTTGTTATTTTAAAAGCAATTTTTATAAACAAATATTCTTATCAGGTTTCTTTGATGGTATACATAAAGTTTTTTTTCCATAGAATTATACACATATTACATGGAAACAAAACCAATTAACAATAACCTGTAAAAAAGTACCTTCTAAATTTTTTAGAACATTTTAATGAAAGTAAATAATTTTTAATTGTGAACAACATTTTTTGAAGCCAATTTTTATCCTTTTATGTATTTATAAATAAATGATCGTTTTTATAGGAAATAAGAGCCAATTATTTAGTAATGTTTTTTTGCTATGAATCTATAGAATTTGATAATTGTTTGTCCAAAATTAATTACCAAATCTATTATTTGCCTATTCTCTAGCATTTAAACTTCTTTTTTTATGTAATAAACTGGAAAAACACATTTTTTCCTACCTAGTGCTAACCCTAAACATTTTATTAGTACTTTTATTAGCTCCTTTTCAAAAAAAAAGAAAATTAGAAAAAAGAAACTCAATTACTAATTAAGTTTATTTATTAAAATATTAATTTTTATAAACTTATGACAAGGAATTATTGCTAAATGATTTTATTTATATTCCACAGGAAACAAAAATTTTAGTTTACAAGTGCATTATCCGAGAAAAATTTTGTTTACAACATTGTTAAGAATAATAATAAAAATAGTGTATCGTTATAAAACAATCACAAAAAGTTAAAAAAATTTATTAATACTAAATACTAAATAAATAATTAAATACTAAATACCTAAATACTGAATAATAGCCAAATAATGCATTCGTTAATTAAATTTGGTTAAACAATTATCAAATGGTATCGATTCATTACAAAAAATAATTTTTAAATAACTGTTAATTTCGGAAAAACGTTATTTTATTTGTAATCACATAAAATAATAAAAATTTGTTTAAACAATTGTGGTTTGCTATTATAAGTTGTTTCCTTTCATTAAAATGTTCTTTCAAATTTAGCAGTTATTTATTTACAGTTAACTGCATTGAAAAAAAACAAGTTTGTACCTTCAAAAATATTCAAATAGTGCATTTGCTAATTAAGGTAGTTTAAGGAATTATTAAATTTTTTTTGGTGACCAAATATGATAATTAGGTTTCATTTCCAAGTAATATATGATCTATTGAATAGAAGAAACTTTATTTATTTTATAAAAAATACCTGATATGGATATTTGTTTACAAAAATTTCTCTTATAATAACAAATTCTTTTTCTTCATAAATTGTTCAAATTTAGTGCTAATTAAGTGACTAATCGCTGTCAATCATTGGACAAATAGCCAGGCCACAGTTCATCCGCATGTGATTTATTATTGTCAAGGAAACAAAAATTTGCATTTCAATTTTGTCATTATATCAGAAAAAGTAACTCATGACACAAAATCTGTAAATTTATTTAATGGAAAATTAGTAACTTATTTGAAAAGAAAATTGGGAACAAGACGCGTTAAATTTTTTTTATATTTTTCGGATGGCGCGGCTTCTCAATATAAAAACAGATTTAACTTTTGAAATTTAGCTTACCATGAAAAATATTTCAAAATTAAAGGAGAATGGAATTTTTTTGCCACTTCGCATGGGAAGCGGGCGTGTGACGGTATCGACGGTACTGTAAAAAAGTATGCTTATCGCGCAAGTTTGCAGCATTTTGATAAAGTTCCACTAATTAAGAATACTCGCTAGTATCATCAACTTGTAGTTGTAAATGCAACAACTGTCCGTTGTAAGGTTTTTTCTAGCGATGCTTCTTCGTTTATACATGTTATTGTAAAATTTTTAATAAATGATGAATGTTCACACTTGCATTAAATTCTTCATTAAGAAAGGAAATTATGTCTAAAATAGTAATTCTTTAACATCTCCTTAAGAAATTATATCCCAGACGCATTTTTTTTACCGAAAAAACCTATTTATACAGAACTTAGAAGAATAATAAAAAATATTAATTTTAAAATTATTAATAAATTTAAACATTAATAATAAAGAAATTCCTATAAAAAACTGCGTTCGTAGCGTAAGCCGCATGTGGCGAGCACGCCGGTCAAGGCGACAATTATTACGCGGCGCTAGCGACAAAAACTTTTTTTTAAGACGGTCAGAGTGAGAATTACCAAATTTTATTCTGTTGAGAACAGAAAGAAGTATGCAAAATACATTATGTTAAATATTCACTGCAATCGTAGGCCTAGAAGTAACAACTGTCAAAAAAAATTTCATTCGACTATTGCAAACGACTCGTAAGTTATTAATTTTTTATTTCAAAGTCGCAAAAATAATAATTATTAAAAATAATGAAAACAGTACGTATTTTCAAAAAACGGTTGAAAGTGTTTTTTTGTCATAATGTACGTACAAATCTACTAGTTTTATCTTTTAAAACTTTTGTATAAGATTATACTAATTTCTTTTCCTGAAAAGTGGTTGCGAATAATCCACTAGAGATAATTAAAGAAGTTCCTTGACTTAATTATTTTATGGAAGCAGAACGAAAAACTGAGCATATGTACAGAGAGGTGAAGAGAGAGTTGATGATTTAAAGCGTGTCATAAAAGAAATCCAGTGCAAATGATGAAGTTTTCTTTCTGGGTATAATTTATTTCGCGTACTCTTGAGAGTAGTATTTCACTTTCTTTATGGTTTCTTTTGAACAGGAACATTTTTTATTACAAAATAAGGTACAACTAAAAATTTAACGTGAAATTAATAATCAAATTTTCTTGGAAAAATCCTGTATAGATGATAGTTCTGAGAGTGGAGGAAGCTTTAAAGCTGATAATCCAGTATGTTACTAAGAACTCATTATATTTATTGATTTTATTAAACATTTTGTGCTAAAATATTTAAAACATAAGACGATTGCAATGTGTAGGAAGATATTGTTATTTACCACTATATTTTATGCTGTTGATTATTTCTTTTTATCATAAGAGAATACTATTTCATCACTTTGAAAGCCACAAATTGAAAAGTAGAACATCACTTTTTATACGAAGTTATTCCATTTAGAATTTTATTCTGGTCGTACGGTCCAAGAAGTAGTTTCCTGCAGTTGAAAATAATAATTAAAATTAATTTTTTTAAATTTCATTCAACTTTCGTTTTAAGAGCCGTGTAAAGCCTGAGAAAAAATTAAGTTAAATTATTTAAGCCACATAAAAAAACATGTTAGGAAAAACATTAAAATTGTTCATTAAAACCACAAAAAAATAAAGAGGCTTCAATATCTTGAAGTGAACCACATATTCAATAAAAGTAGTTATTAAAAACAGCTTATTACAATTAAGGCCTATTAAAACGATTTAAATCATTTCAAATTTTTAAAAACTGTATAAATATTGTATGAAATGAAACTTAATATTATATTTAGGTTTAAATGGTTTTTAATTATAAGGTATTATTTTTTAATAATAAATTTAACAAACAAATTTTAGATTGTTCAATGGGTTCTCGCTTATATCCTATCTTAAATTTCTTGTACAATATTGAAGAGTCTATTAAATTTACTATTGAAAAAGAAATTCATTTTTAAATTATCTTAATTCATTATTGGTTAAAAGACATGAAAGTGAACTACCAAATTGTTCAAAAAGAATTCATTGTCACGACGATATCCTAATTATAATTCTAATAATTTATTAGGTGATGTCAGATTCAGAATAGAAATCTTAGATTAGCTTAAAATAACCTTCTTATAAAATAATGACATACTTTTATTAATCCACAGCATTATTAAGCAGAAAATTAATCAAATAGATCTGTAATAGTTCTTCTAAAAATAAACAAACAAATTAATCAATATTTACAAAAAACTGTTCTACAGTCTCTTTATCTTATTTCAAAAGACTTGCTAAACATTTAAAAAAGTTTACAAAGAAATAATATATTAATAAGTATTAAAAAAAACGGGTGCCCTTATCATATTTTCTTTTATAAAGAGAACAAAAAGATTATATTGGTGAAACTGGCAGAAGACTCAAATTTGAATTATTTAACATTAAATATATTACAAATTAGATATGCTACCGTCGAAAATTATGAGATCGATTGACACAAGCACTATTAAAAATCACTGCTGGCTTTGAACCACGATAACTCAGCGAAAAAAAATTATAGGACATTTTAAAAAAAAATAGTTGGAACGTCTATGAAATTCCACGTCTTGTAATGTCAATTAGATTTTTTTTATCTGCTGAAGAGAATACAGCACGTGATAAGTTTAAAAAAATTCTAGATTTTATTAAATTTTGTACTTTGACTTCTAGCATGACCTACGAAAATTGTTTCCAAAATTAGAAAATTATACGATGTAGAGCTTAAACATTTTTTTTTTAATTTAAGCTAAAGAAACTTGAAAAATCTTTATCTGTTCCCGAGATACGATTAAAAATGTTCAATCGCATCTGAATTTTAGTCGACGATCACGGTTTTTGGTCGGTCTGCTGCTCGCCTCCTTCGTTGAGGCAGGACCAAATAGGCCACGCACAGAGGAAGTGCTTGATTGGGGGTCTCTTATACTTTTGATTCTGCTCATCAGCAATTTTTATTTAAAATTATTGTAAATTTTTTAAATTATTTATTTTGTTAATTATTTACATTTATTTCAATTCAGAATAATCCCCATATTAAAGAATAAAAAAATGATGAACAATCTTTTTTGTTTCTTAATACTTTAATTAACTATAATATTACTAAAAATGTAGATATATTGTTACAAGAGTAAACTATTTTTTAAACGAATTAAGCATCTAAATTCTAAATCAATTATTTATACGAAAAACACTAAAAAATATTAAAAGTAAATAATAATGGAATTATTATTATACATTATTATAACTTTAATTTTTATTAAATAGATTA